>CAJQZM010033941.1:0-36350 GCA_907164665.1 Colias nastes
CCGGTTCTTCTCCATAGATACTGCTTTCCGAATCGGTGGTAAATGTTGAAAATATGTAATGACGATTCGAAAGTGCTTCTAAAAGAAGTCTTATTGAATAAATGAATGTTTGAGTTTGAGTTTGAGTTTGAGTTTGAGTGATGGAGCTATACTTTACTCATGTATTTTCTTATTCCCTTCTTTCTAACTAGTATTTTTTATGCCAGTCAGTACATGATATAGTATGAGGGATTAAAAATACTTTTCAAAGAAGCCTAGTTGACTGTATAAATGTTTCTATGTGAGCAAGTACGACCGCTTTATATCAGCGTGTGACATGTCTGCATGCCTTCCTGTCGATATAACTTGAATATGAGGTAATAATTGAAAGACTCGCACCGCCAAAGACTAACATATATTTAATATATATTTCTACACATTTACATAACATGATTTACATTGCATTCTATACTTATTGTCTATTAGCTTTCCGCCCGCGGCTTCGCCCGCTTTGTCTAAAACCTAATAAATTATATTATACTAAAACCTTTCTCTTGAATCACTCTATCTATTAAAAAACCGCATCAAAATCCGTTGCTTAGTTTTAAAGATTTAAGCATACATAGGGACATAGGGATAGAGAAAGCGACTTTGTTTTATACTATATACATAATGATGATATACTCAAACGCGTAATACGCAATGTGCTTTAGGCAAGTATGTATGCATTATTGCAATTTATTGTGTCAAACCAAATACCATATGTAGCTGTAGCAAAATGTGGCAGATGTAGATCGCAATTGCGTCACCATAATAATAATAATTACATAAGTGGATTGTTATTTACGCATCAGCGCGATGACCTTTCTGTCTATCTATCCTTTCGCTCCACATTTGTAGGGCTTCTCTGGTTGACATGGTTTTATTTCATGGAAAATATGTTAGTTCCACTGTAGGTATATGTTGTAGGTGGAATGCAGAGTCGTATTGAGTTACAAAGGAGGTTTACGGGTTAGAAATGGTACTCTTTTTTTAATTATATAATAATGGTATAATGAATTGTTATTATAGAAGGGAAAATAAGTCAATGATCAAGATGTCTGACTACCCAAAAATCATAATTTACCAATTGTCATATATTGTCTATATATTCTTATAGAAAAAATGTATTATAACTACTACTTAATTAAAAATGGTATGAAATGAAAACAATCCAATAGAGATAGCAGAAGTAAACCAGCTTCACATTACACTCTTAAATTGAATAAAATAAAATAATGGATAGAAATATGCACGTGAGTATAGCAATAAATAATGTTTAGTCTGTGCCCAACGTTATGAGCTTGCTAGTGCTTGCAGAA
This sequence comes from Colias nastes, assembly GCA_907164665.1. Taxonomy (NCBI): domain Eukaryota; kingdom Metazoa; phylum Arthropoda; class Insecta; order Lepidoptera; family Pieridae; genus Colias; species Colias nastes. Next base: position 1,341 of record CAJQZM010033941.1, read on the forward strand.
CTCGTTTACGAACTAACGGAAATGAGGGAACTCTCTCTTACCTGAAGTATATGAATCATTGCGCGTTCTTTTATTTTACCATTTTGGTCATTTAACCATTATTATAAATATTACAGGCTGCTAGGTATCGTTATTTAAAAGCAAAATTGCTAAGCATTCCATATTTAAAACAAATTCCATTTGAGGTAACTTCGATACGATAAATATAGAAGCTGAAAATGAAGTAAAACTGTTCGTACGTTATAACATCGAAAAGCAAACCGGTGTCAAAGCCGGAAGAGTATTGTCAAACCACCTGAACATTTTAATCCAATCGAATGCGGGAGTCGGTTGATTTATTGATTATTGCTTAGTGGTAAGGTAAAAGTGTCTTTTAGCTCCGATATGTTCAAATAATATTCTAATACACTTATTCCATCGAAATTCAATTAAAATCGCAAGACAAAGAGCGATCGCGAATTAATGAAATTGGAAATCACTCAATCCTAGTCTCAATTAACATTCATCGATATTTATTAGAGATTCAAAATAATACTTTGGTACGTAATAAATAACGCCTACTGGTGTCATTGTAATCTGTTCGCATAATATATCAGAGTAGTTGGAAACAGTCCATTAGCGACATAGGTGCAAAATTTCAATCACAAAAGCGCGGCGCTCTAAATACGAAAGTACACGTTCAATAATAGACTATGAATTTCTAAAACTATTCCTGGAGCACACCGTTGCCAGCTGAGGGGTGCGGGGGAGCGTGGAGGGAGGGGGGGTGGCGTCTGAAAGCATTATATTATTGCCAATAATAACGAGACGATCAGACAACGCTCCGCCGACCGTTGGACAATGTTTTTGTACAGGTGTAAATAGGTACGATTAATTTGTGCGAAATTTTGGATACTTTCTTTCCATTTCTTTTAACATTTTCAGGATACTTACTTCTCAATCTGTGGTACATATTTTTGTCTTTAGTCTGTAATTGAATGGATCTTTAAGAAATAAGTTTACTTATATGTAATATTTCATTATTTTCATATTTCAGTATCTATATTATGCTTTATAAGTAGTTTAAGCTGATTACTGTTTCACTTGTGAACTTATTTATGGTTTTATCTGTCTCAAAATTCATACTTAGTACATTGGGAAGTCAAAGAAGAAAGAAAGGGCATAATTTTTTAAATAAACTTGCCATTTTATGGCTTTGTGCCATATGTGTGAAAAACAGGCTGATGAACCGATATAGGTTTTCTAGCAAACAATGACTTGTGTATCAGTTGCTAGCAAAAACCGATACATGCAACTGTGAGAGCACATGTATGACAGAAAAAGGAGATGATTCTGAATATTATTTTAAAGTCAAAAAAGTAATATTTAAAGTAAAAAAATAATATTTCTGACAAATCTAATGTAAGCATTTTTCTTTATTTGAACTCAAAGAAGGGAAAATTATTCATCAAAATCAATTAAAAATACACGAAGGCTTAATTAACTTACTATTTCTTAGTATACCTGATCCAATTGACCTCACTTACATACATCATTAGTTCAGCACATACTATATTACCAGCATACCAGTTCGAGTTTATTCAGCAGTGTAATAATTTCACATAAATTAAATTTATGTCCCTGTCAAAATGTACGACAGCGAGCACTTATGGAATCACCTCGACGTCACTTCCTATGACATATGAAGGAAACAGGAGCAAATATTATAATAAATAGCAGACATTTGTCGGCTGACGACTGCAATTTTAAATGCATCTTTAGGCTAAGACAGACAAATTAAGTTCGTTCATCATCACTAGTTATGTGTAAGTAATTTTTGGAACTACTGTTAACTATTATAATAGATTAGTACAAATTTTGAGTAGCAAAAGTTATCCAACGAGACAATTTTACTTGGGTTCCGGAAGGGCTCCAGTTTATATTTATCAAACTCAGCCGTATCTTTTGAACAATAATGTAAGGCAAATTCTTGAAATTCTCGCAAACATTATATTATTATTAGTAGAAATATCTATGTAGAGATAATTTCACGCTATAAGTTTTAGTTTATTGAGTTTAGTTTTATGTACTTAAAAGCTGTTTCTCAGTCAATTTATAATGTATGAAAAAATATCCAATCTATTTATTTAAGGTCACCTTCTAAAATATGTGAGTTGGGGTAAGTCCGGACATGGGGTAAGAACGTAAACATCAAAAATTCGGCGAATACGAGCGTATTTATTTACGGTGGCAAAATTCTGTACAACTTCATTTTGTTTTGCATCGACCTTTAGGTCCTGGGCGTCGCTCCGACGAGCCACGCGCCTGTTAAGTGGATTTCAAGAAAAATCGTCAAAAAATCATTTTAGAGCGTAAAAGATCGGATATATTTTTTTAATAGACCTTATATGCTAAACTTACCCCGAAGAGTACTTTTTTACCATAGTCATAAAAAAGTAAGTGTTGTTTTTAAACGCCTTAAAATCAGAAACAGAACAAACTTATTGTAGAGCAAAGCGATGCTAAATGAATTGTCATTTACATCAGTTTTAAGTACTAGTGCTGAGAAAATCGGGCTTTTGCTAAACCATTTCAATACGTCTAAAATCCGTCCGGTCTTACCCCAACTCACTATAATAAACTAACTAGGCATCTTTGTGTTGTTCTCTTTAATTTATATCTCCATGATATAATTGTATAAAAAATATAAAATAATTATTTATGTACATCTGTCATGTCATGTTCACTGCTCTCAACCACAATAATTACACTAGTAAAATATTTATAATCCCGGTATTTATTAATGCATAAATTACAATTAACCAGCAAAATTATTTCGTCGCTAAAAACACATTATATTAATTAGGTATACAAACATATTATATTAATTTTACTGTATTCATATTTATAATGCGATATAAAATTCAGTTGATCATAGCTTCATAATTAGATTTACATACTATAATAATAAAGATTAATGCAGTAATATCCCGGTATATCTCCTTCTACATTTATACACTGCACAAATGTTATACAGTCTTAAATACCTACGTCAAAGCGACATCCAAACTAACACCGCATTTCATCTCCCGTCATAATTATTGAAACGTCTATTACCAGATGATTCACACGAAAAATTTAAGCTGTCGAGTTTAGGTTGACGCGCCTCATTCCTCGACTTCCGAGCTTGTCAGGCACAAAATAGACCGGAGCTTGAGCCTTTTGTACTTTTAGGCTTTGTGTGCAAAGTAAGCTCCCTACCGACGCATCTGTGCGATGATGAAACTTGCCAGACGTCGCTTTTAAGCGCGCTTTATATCTTGAATTAAAACTTTACAGGAGGAAATTAAACGGCGGAAAAATGCGTATATCACTTGTCATCCGCGTCGCGTGTGACTCGTGCGATGTCTACACGATATCACGACAAAACAACTCGTTTTCACGTTTGTACATCTTTGTAATAACTTAGGATGGTTTCTAGACTTACCTACATGATAATATAGTAATTACAAATATTGATATGTAATTGTTTTGCTTCATTTTATTATTTAATTAAATATACCTGTACTCGCTGATGAATTTATTTAAAGTAATTTAATACATGACCGATAATTAATTAAATGTTTATATTGTTAGTTTTATTATCAGCGACATTACAAACTGCGATGAATTAATTAATTATTCTCAACGAAGTTAACACATTCATGTGAAATGTTACATGCCGGGTTGTATAAAGTCTATTAATAATTAAATATGGTTTCAATCGACGGGAATATTCATGAGGTGTTTATTCCACCCTCTTACAAAATAAATTCCACTTGTCAAAACGTTCACGCTACGTTCACGGGAATCACAAAGCGAAACATTTACAAAGAGCGGCTCTTACAAATTGTTCTGTCAGAAAAGTTGCGTTATACGCGATCGCTATTATCTCTAATATGCTTACGTTGATCACATGCGATACATTCCGACCATGAATCTCCATTTAACCACACACGCCACTATTTTTCTTGATTCAAACGTCTAACGATAGCTCCGAAACTCGTTAAGAGTTCAACTAAACTTTATAGCTGAAGCCCATTAATCTGGACAAGTGATGTCAATATAATTAAGGAACAAAACTCATTAAAGATCGGCTCCTTGTTGTCGCTCAAACTTTATACTCAAAAATGTTCATTGTTTACTTGTAATAAGTAAACATTTTGTTAGGCTAACTTTAATGAAATAGAACAAAACGTTTCCAAATTTTTACAATTACGAATTACTCAGACAGTTTCTAGAAAATTTTATTATTAAAAGGAGATAAAGTTTTGTAGGTAACAAAACCGAATTAAATGTAGCAAAGTAATTTTCAATTTCCCCAAATGTATGTTTCACGTGTATTATACACGTGTATGAAATATATTTACTAACTTCTAAATACATAGTAGCAATGTCCACAAAATAATTTTATTCAATTTTAGATACGATTCACGTTACCAAAGACCGTTCTGACGCGACGGAAGAGGGAAACTTGAGTCAAGAATGAGTTCTAATATCGCGTTGAATGCGAGACGGTATCTGAACATCTATTTTCATCAAACTATATGTGCCTTTTGAATCTCCTTTTTATGTGGTTCAAGAAGTGAACGCCTGTGTACGTATTAAAAAAAGAACTGTAGAGATATTTAAGGATTAAGCCCTAAGAGCTTTTGACGACCTTCCATGTTTCTAACTCTTTACAGCGATAAAAGTTCATGAGTACCCTCACTCGTAGCTTTTGAAACATCGGTTATATAATTAAATTATGATGAATACATCGCGATTTCAATAGGCCTTAATGATATTTCTAAATTTATAGGACTCTTATCAAATTAAACAAAGCAAAATATATAAGGCATTTCCAAAATTGATTAAATTCGATTTACACAGACATTGAATCAGAATACTATTTGGCAATGTGCCATTAATTTCGTAAGTAACAATATTTAATTCTAAATATCTCGGTCCCAATCGCTCAACTACCAATCAATTTAGATGACATCAAACAAATGGTATTTAGATTATATTGTTCCATCAGTATCCAATATTAAAGCTCATAATACAATGAGTTTATTGAGAATTCAATTCTCGGGTTAAATACCCATCGTTTCATTTGAATGTGACAGCAACAGGAGAGTGATATAGGAACTAGGAAGGCATTCGGGTAAACGACACCTCAATATGTATTATCCGGATTTAGACGAAACCCGACACAATTGCTGTAACAAAGTATTGTGTTTATTTTTATAGAATAAACCTACCTTTTTCTTGTTAAGCAAAATATACCTCAAAATCTTGATTACTAATGTAGGATAGAATGACTGTGCCTAATGAATTCTTGATACTCATTCCAGTCTTAGAAAAAGTGATAGGTATGTCGATAATAAATATAATATTTATTTTGGTACCTTTTCCTATATGTGTTTGAAAATTCCAATTCAAACCATGCCATGTTTTCGTTGTATTTTTAGACACATACCTACGTAAAATACATTTAAAACTTAAAAATACAAATGCTAAAAAACCTGACGTTTCTACGAACAATCCAGCTTTTGAATAGTTCTACAAACAAGTTAGCGACGTCCCTATTGTATTGTCCTTTAACTCGTATCACAAGAGAATTTTAAAAATAAAGCCTTATTTTTTGTATACCTTCAAGTAATCTGCAATGAACAACAAATGGCGTATATAAAGTAATAAATTATAATGTATTTCTGCAAATAACAAATATTATTATATGAGGATGCTCGACAAATCGACCACATAATCAATGTATAATGTATTATAGTTCAGGATCCATCGCCCATTTTTGCACTTGATTACTATCAAGCAAATTTTCCGTGATAGGATAAATTTTTTTGATTTGATGGTTCTCAAATATTTATTACGCAATTTGTAGGAAAATATGTCTGTTGAATTATATAAATATTAACTAAGTGAAAACAAAAAAATCTGCTGGTTAGTAATCATTTATGATGGCCTCGTTATCGATACACATTGGAAAGAGGGGACTCTTTGATCAGACCATAGATTTTGTAGGACAAATATTTTTTCGAATAATTTAGATAATTATCTTGAGATTGAACAAAAAAAAATAATCAGTTAGTAATAAATATTTGAGAACCATCAAATCAAAACATTTTTTCCTTGTTACCTCTGTAAGCTACCACAATCGAGAGTTTCGTACAAGAAATTATTGGGCGTCTCATCAAAATAAAGCTACTCACGGAAAATTAGCTTGATAGTAATCAAGTGCAAAAATGGGCGATGGATCCTGAACTATTATATTTTTTTACTATTCAAGAATATTAGATAGATATACAGAGAAAAATATTTCTGACATATCGCTATCTATAATAATCCGTATTTTTTGATGCCCTAAAAATTAAACGTACAGCTATCGATTTAACAAAGTTTGAACGTTATTTATTCGTGGTTGGTAGGACTTGAATAAACTAAGCGTAACGTAATTTATCCGTCTTCCTTCATAAGTCCCTGATATAATATTTACTCGTCATTAAATATCACCCCAGCGGGGTATCATGATATTACGCATTAAATTTACAATGTTACACGATGGTATAGATTACTTTTAATTATAGCTTACCTTAATATTATCTTCGTTATAAACAATCACAAACAAGGAGATTTGTCACCAGTAAACCTGCTTCTATGTAGGGAAAATGTTTGTATTTTCCTTTAAATAATTGTTAACTCGAGGGTTTTAGATTGATACGTGTATATACGTATGGGGGATTTTATACGCAATTGTTATAAGTTAAGAAAAAACAACACGACATGCTGACAAATGACAATTCAATAGCTTTCGAACGTTTGTATGATTTTATATCTCATTTTAAATATACGTTTTTAATTTGGTGTTAGAGCAAATAAAAGCTAAAAAATATATCCTACAAACCAAAGAATTTAAATTCTGTTAATTTTTAGTTAATGAAAAGTAAAATTGAACAATGAATGTCTCTATTTCGCCAAACAATTTATATTCAAACTGTTGCAGAAGTAGAAATACAAAACGTGTTTATAAAGTGATTTGTCGTGTAAATACAAACTGGACTAATAGAGGTCTATCCTAGTTTTTCTTCGTTTTCTATCGACTTCGAAAGTTACGCTCTCGGGGTTTCGCACTAAATGATTCCGATTTATTAAACACACACTCTTTTTCGCAACCTATAGTGATACAACGGCAAATTTTAAAGTAATCTGTGACATGAAAAAATTAAAAATAATATGTATAGTTATTACTATAGGTATATTTTTAAGTACTTAATAACCCGTTAAGTGAATTTCCATTTACATTTGTCAGATTCCTTTAAGTTGAACGATAAAACAAAGCAAACTATGCTGTGCATCAAGAGACCGAACTATTATGAACAAAGAAAAACAGATAATTAAACCCAAGCAACGTGAAAAGAGATTTTAATGAACCTCAACGTTCACCACATAATAAGACTTTATTATTAATATAAAAACGTTCTATTAATTTTTAATGAAAACAATAAACCGCTAGCATCAAACAAGACAACGTAGATACGTTCAGCTTTAAAATTAATCCACGTTGAAATTGTACATTTTCCATGCCTTCAAAAACATGTAATCCAATCAAAAGATAATACATTTAATCCACATTTTATCGTTACAAATCTTTTGATATACACTCGAATGCTTTGAGAAAACTAATAGAATTTTGCGAGTGCCTAACGTCAAAGCTATCTCAAAGGCAGCCTGTTTCGCATATAAATTGATGAATTTGCTTCCATTTACACCTTTCTGTCATGCAGCCAGGTAAACCATGCTCTTCTTCGTGAGTAATTTATAATCGTTTCCCTTTACACACGCGACTGCGTCTCGTACATATTTGTGTGTGCTCTGAAAAAATGTATACTTTTAAATATAGTCGATGAATAAAGTATTCTGAAGTCACTGTGAAAAGATTTCCGATCGTTGAAAATAAGACACCTGCAATATAAAGGCTACAAAATATATACTTATGAAAATCAAACCTCTAATTCTAAAGGAAAATAAGTCATTAAATATATTTATAGCTATGAAGATATTATAATTTACAAATCGTAAATATATAAAAAGAAAAAACAATAAAGGATCCCAAGAGATTGCGGCCTGTAAACGTGTTCAAGTATCAAATCGTGCTGGTCCATAATAAGGGGTGCCATCATCAGCGTATTAGACGTCTACTAATGTATTATTTAAATGTTTATAATAAGAATCAACCCAGAGAAAAAGCCTCCTATCACAATATTAACAGTAGAAAAATTAAAAAAATATATATTATTGCGATTTTGAATTAGTTAATAAGTAAATACCTAGTGTATCAGATGGATAGAATTTTTTTTTTATTTTCACACTTAAGTTTGTGATTTGTCTCAATACGTAAGTACCTACATTAAAAAATTTAAATAGAAATGATAGTGCTCAATATCTAAGCGCGTAAAATTACTTTTTATGACATCATAAAATATATCATTTAATTAATAATTAATTTCATGATATCAAATCTAATATAATTTATACATTATCTCCGTCTGTTGAAGACATAAGCATTATCTTAAAATACAATTCCATATTATTACGAATCGTTTTCAAGCAATATCAAACAAATTTACTGAACTATTTAAAACAAGGTTAGATTATCTGTCTCAAGTTTAGAATATCTTGTTTTAATCATCTGTCTAGAAAGCTGGAATAATGAAATACGAGCATAAAACATGAGATTCAGAATCTTTTCAGTAGGCTTTAGAATTATAAATGATTCAATATCAACTCTATTTCATTAGAAATAGAGTCCATTGTAACAAGATTGCGAAACTATAACAAAATGAAAAGGTGTACTAAGTTGAAATTATTATAATAATAACTGAACAAGCAATAAAGGTTTCTATTCTACCTCTATAATTTATAAACATTTGTAATAACGCGTATATACACAAATCCATTGTCATATTACTAACCTCATTCTAGGAAGTCCACTAACTTCACTTCAATAGTCTTCATAAAACCTTGTTCATCTAAACTGTCGTTAAACTGACATCTACTAACCTCACTTCATTCTTACGCACGCTAATTAAAAAGTCATTAAACGTAGATTTTTAAGTTGAATATTTCGATTTACCGATAGATTTCAATGTTGCCTTTACAATTTATGGTAAAAGCGCGTAATAAATACACAAAAAGCAACATTCAAATTACTAAACTCATTCCATGAAGTCCGCTCACTTCACTTCACTAGTCTTCATAAAACCTTGTTTATCTAAATTCTAAATTCTAAACTGTCGTTAGATTGACATCCACTAAACTTCACTTTTTTAGCTAAACTGTCGTTAGACGCACGCTAATTAAAAAGTCATTAAACGTAGATTTTTAAGTTGAATATTTCGATTAACCGATGGATTTCAATTTCCCGTAGTCACGTGCCGGGATATCGGATCCCGTGGTTCGCTCAGTGGGTAATGAGGGAGGATGGCAATTTCGCTTGATGAGCTTTTGGTTACAACACTTTGTTTTTTACGATGTGAAGCGTTATGTTTCAATACGTGTATGGTAGAGAATAAATAATGGGAACGGAATATTCTTTCTGGGAATTACTGTCTTTATTTTGAGGTTATAATTTAAGAACATAAACGATCATTCTGTGTTTAGGTTAAGTTTATTTATTTATCATAAAATAATAATTAACTTACATAATAATATGCTAGCAGCTCATTACTTTGTTGGATCCATGTTACAAAATCAAAATCAAATTGAGGAAACCTGTAAATCTTAAAGCGGCAGCTTGAACACTGATTTTCAGTAGACCTTATAAACGATCCTCTACTTTACGATCGAATAAAGATCACAGACCAAGTACAGGAAAACCGTTCATTTAATTTAAACCCTTCAAATTTTGTTTTTATCACACGAAATAATTTGATAAAACAAATGAGTGCAATAATTTGAAACATATTTTATTAATTTAATGATTAATACTAACACTTATTAACCGTGAATCATGATAAATTAAATAAATAGCTCCAGTTTTATTAAACAATTTCATAATAATTATAATATCGACTAGAAAGCCTCGCATCCCAATAGATTATAAGGATCCCGTTTAAGGGGAAAATGAACGCCTATTAATTTGCCGAAAATGTGCCGTTATTAAAACTGCTCAACGGTACTATACTGATTATTTGGGCCAATTATATCCTGGAAGTCACAAACGATTTCATATTTTTCCTCGAAGCTTACCTTAGATACCATAATGATTATTCATCTGTCCTTCCTTGCTTACTATTTATTTGTTTGCTTCTTTGTCCTTCTTTAACGTCATTGAGCGATAGTCAGGGAATATTTAGAGTCTGGAGATAGATTATTAAGCTGGAGATTGATATAGTCGACATTTTACTACAGTAAAACATCTCCATCCCACGGGAATTACCTATAACTACGCCGCGGGCAGAAAGTTAGTACTAAGTAATGGTTTTTGATTAAATTGATTAACTAGTCACACAACTAAAAAAAGATACGAAAACTATATTCGAGATAAATAAAAGAATCTTCATTTAAATTTATTAATCTCAAGCACTGAAGGCCACATCAGAGAGGTCGTCAAACAATTTGCTAGATAATATTGATAAAGCATAGAAATGAGGAATTAATTAGGGTTAAGCCGTGCATAAGTGGCTTGTCAGCGGTTCCATCGCCTCGACTAAGCGAATCTTCGATCTTCACAAATGTATATTTAAAATTAAATTCAACTAAGACTTGCTTGACAGAGTTTAATAATGCACCTTAAATATATGAATATAAGCGTTTGTTGTCTGAGTAACATTATATAAATTGCAATGTTTAGTAGGTACGAGTTTCGTAATTAACATCACATTTTACTGTTAATGTATTGTTTGATCACATATGTATGCATCTGTTATTAATATTATTATAAAGTTATAAATGCTATATTTTAGTATTATAAACCATTAATGTCTCTATTTCGTAAATTTTTGGAATTAAACACATCCTAATAATAATTTGTACATAGAAGCAAAATACATTGTTCTACCATTTAATATATATAAAACATTACTCTATTTAGGTGTATCACTGTTGTGTATTTAAATTGTCTACAATTGTATGTCTCTAAAACAAATTTATGTAAATATCTTAAAGAGTATCACCATAAAATTTATTTCCATCAATATAACCTCAAGCCCAATGAAGCGGTGAATCCCAAAAAGCTCATCTCGGTAAACTGTTATCCTGGAAACTCATTATCGCCCTAACCGGCCGAGAAATCTTATTAATCTTTGGCTCGGAAATTGAAAACCTTTAATAATTGAATATAATGTGTCAATTAACACTAGTATTGATTGCGTTCTATAAAAAACAGTCTACGAGAGAAAACTTTGCGCAAAGTCTACGGGGAGAAGAAATTTAATATTCAAATAAGGGGCTATGATAAATAAACAGAATCATTAATAGCTCGAGTAATTTTATGCAGGTGCTCGGAACCCGGCATCTCTAGCGACATTAAACAAAGTGGTCTGCCGGGTTTTTACACCAAATTGAATGTGAAAATATGGCCATCGCTTTAAGCTGTGACATCGGATACTTTGCACTTTGTATCACATTTAAAATTCAATTTCTTTAAATGTATTTTTTGTACACGTAGTTTTCAGTTTTTAAAAACTATGCTATAATTACAAGGCATTTAAAGCACAGTAATGCTTTCCGTCTAAAATGTACATTCATATGAATTTCGTGTAATAAAGACTAGTCTGTACGCGCAGTAATTTGACACCTGAAATTTTAAAGCAAGTTTCGAATTGCCGGAACAAAAGTTGCTGAGTTAGGAATACTTTCGTCCCTATTGTCTTTACGATTAAAATGATCCCGAGCAAAGAGTTTAAAACGAGACCTCAAAGTTATGCGCCGTAGTTGAAAATCAGGTTCGAAGACGCAAAATAAACAGCTCGGCTCTAATGTAAAAAGTTCCGTAGCCTTAACGCTGTTGTGCTTACTTCCTAAACATCAACAATTGACTCATATTTTAACATTGTTCTACTGTGAGTTTAACGGTCTCAAATCTCTATTTATATTTCCAGTTGTTCTTAACCCATATTGGAAAACTCTGCAACTGTGTTTATAAAGTCGACTTGTTCTGCTTTTATTGTGGATCGACTGATTGATATTTGAATTGAACAAACTTATAAAATGAACTAGGCGTTCCTAACAGTCGTCAACAAAAACAAAAACTGGAAAACTTAACAACGCGCTGTTCTAATAAGATGAAATAAAGTACGGCTTCTCTAGCTTTGTAAGTATTCATTTCTATAAAATGAATATGCAAGACGGTCTCTTCATACGTATTGTCTTTTGGAATGCAGCCAACAGTTCACGAGACTGTAATATTTTTTAAATTCAATTTAGGTACAGCCACAATGCTCTTTCTAAGGAGTTTAATGTACACCTGGTGAACGATTCAATGAGGAATAACAAGAAATCTCCCTTTATGCAATACAGATTTCAAGATATATTTATATTAAGGATTTTCAGAAAAATAATAATTAGAAATTAGAATAGAAAAGGATTGTGTTCATTGAATTGGTTAATAATTTATAAGAATTCAGGAATATTTATTGTTACAACTTTCTATTAATACAGCTAAAAAAAAAGTAAATTTCTCATGTTATAATTAACATCCACAAAAATTTAATTAAATCTTAATTCGAAGTATATTCCATCTTATTATAGTTTTTTATAAGGTGTTATTACACGTTTATTATAAATTCTTATACTAACCTAAGCTTCGACACAACGAATATGAAAGTTAAATATGAAAAGCAAATTTACGCGCTACCTCGGTAAACGCTCTGAGACTATGATTGTAATAAAAAAATTATTAAAAATGTATACAAAATAGCCTCTATAACGCGATATAATCTCTTGATGAGCAAGGGTACGTGACCTCATTAAATTCTTCAACACGCTGCTTGAAGAATGTTCTCCGTTATGGTTCTATGAAACTTTATAGTGCAATAGATCTCGCTCCTTTCTCATTGAATTGCACCATGATACTTTTATTTAAGAGTTTATTTAAATGGAATTCATTAAAAAGTAAAACGATTGCGCTGTCTGGTTCAAAAGATTTTGTTTATATTTTGAGTTGCGTAACAAAATTGAAACAATGAGATCTTGATAATTTCATCACGTCTGGTGGTTGGTGTGTTTACGATATTACACAATAAACTATGAAATTATTGATTATATTTTTGAAATTAATATTTCTATTCTTCTAATACATACCTACACAGTTAAGATTTATTACATACATAGGTAATTCTCGTTGTAGTCTTTCTCGGTAATCTAACATTAATTTTCTTTGATTTCAGTGTAAAAAATAATCTTAGAAGGAAAGGAAAGATGAAAAGAAAATTTATTCGTCTAGCTTAAAATTAAAATATTAATATACAGAATACATTAATAAAAAATTAGATTAAGCTGCAGATATGAAAACTTTCTTAAGATTTAGAAATAAGAAATTTCAATGAAGCGAAAATGCTAAAAAATGTGCTAAGTACCTGAAAGTAAATGTTATATTACAGAAAACTCATCAACAAAAATCAACATGTACTATTCCATTACTTCACATTATATTATTCTCACATAATTATATAACGTCCATTTGCACTAGAGTGTGTTTTATACCGAGTGTAAAATAATTAAAAATCCTGCTTCACATTAAGCACCTGACGACGTCGTTGCGTCCAGTTTTTATTCTGATAACAAAAGCGTAGTTCTGTGCGCACGTCGGAACAACAATCCCATAAGAGCTAGCTCGGGGGTCGGTTCATCGTGAAAGCCACCTTAATTACGACTTTTCGCAGCACAACACCGCTCTAGTTGAAAAATAAACTATCCAGAATGCCAACCTCTATTACATAGTTTAATGTAGTTTAATCCACAGCAGGTGAGCGTCGGCGGGAGTCGTTCCGACGCTACCTCGACCGACCGTTGACTGATTCCTGCAATTGAAATTAGATTTTTCTCCGCTGTTTATTGTTTAAGAAAACCCATTCTAGTTCATGTCTGCAGCTTTAATTGCACTTGGAACGAATGTGCCACGATTTATTACTGCGAGTTTCGAAGTAAAATTCTCGTAAAACTTTATCAATGCTCCACTCTTAAGTACGAAAGTGAGTTCTGTTTACAGTTTGCATTTTAAATTTTTTTTTTAAGTACACGACATAAATTAAGTAAACATTATTCTAGGTCGTTTGTCAATCCTTAATTTAGAAAAATAAATATCTAAACCTGTATAATATAAAGGCTTATAATATTTTGCAAGTATTATCAGATGCATGCTACAATTTAATAATGCTTAATCCCTAACATAATTTTCATTACAAATGATCTTCAATATAAATAAAAATTATAATTTATTACCAATATAAACTTTATTATTTTATCATAAGTTGCATAGATTCAGCGTTTGAACATAAATAGATATGGATAAATGTCAGAGCTATTATAATAATATTGGATTTTCCACGATTTCAAACGTTTCGTTTTAATTTAGACATATTTTAAACCTAAGGATGTAAGTATGTATGTTTATAGTATTTTGTTTAATTATTAACCATAACATTATGTAGGTCAACGGAGGTTTCAAATGTGAACACACGTCGTGGAGCGCAACGTGAGACTTTTGAGTCAGCGATTTTGACGACGCCGCCGGCCGTCGACCGCGTCACGCCGCGCCCCGCCCGACCCGCGCCTCCCCCGGAGAGCCCGCCTCGTGTAGCCAACCCGACACCGGCTGGCTACGCGGCCGCTGCCGCCAAGCCTCCCGTAAAGCGGCAAGAAATCACCCGAGATGGAGATCCCGTTAAGCACAGGGACTCCCCGCGCCGTGCGGCACCCTTGTCGAGCGTGAATAGTCATCCACTCGATGAGGAGGGCTTTACAAAGGTAAAGAAAAGGAAGAAGAAAAAGAAGCCCTCCTCCAACAAGTGCGGTACCGCCCCGACCGGTAACAACCACCTGCTGCGGCCCGCCATACCGACAACGCAGCTGTACGTGTCCCGCCTGCACCACTCCACCCAAGCTTCTGATGTAGTGGAGTATGTGCGGGTGAAGACCAAGTTTATCGTGAGGGTCCAGCGCCTGGAGCCGCGCAACAATTTGAATTTTAATTCATTTGTTGTGCGTGTACCGAGCGAGCAGCTGTCGACCTTCATGAGCGAGGAGTTCTGGCCCCGTGGTGTTGTGTTCCGGCGGTTTCGCGGGCGGCTTCGCAACACCCAGCCGAAGCCCGTTCAGCGCAATATGACACCGCCAGTGCCGTGAATTGTGTATAGTGTAGTGCTTAATATATTCTTAGTTTTAGTTTTATATTATTATATGTATGTTAGTCTGTAAGGTATTTATTCTATGGGTCTATACAATTTATTGTCTGTTACCTGAATTAAATATAATAAATAAATAAAATAAATAAATAAATTAATCCAAAATCTCTACCGTTAGTAACACTATCAATAAATAAATGTATCACTGAAAACCAAATATAATTAATATCATAAAAACCGCCGTTTATAAATCCATCTCAGGTTTCTCGATAAATTGCGCAAAATAAATGCGGTTTTAGCAAATTTCGATTCATGAAAAGCAAAGTTCACGGCCCAACATTTCCAGAAAATTTCATTGTCGTTGGAATCAACCAAAAGGTTTTATTGAAAGGTTTACTTTTTATTTCAAAAGGGTGTTTTCGTCCTTACATTCAATGTTCATACACCATTTATTCCCGAATTTCTGTTTATGTTTCCCCAACAGTGAGCTATTCATCTAGAAACTTTATTTACCTGACACACAAGGAAAATTTAGTGACGTTTAGGAGACAAGAAGAAAAAATAATGTCTGAAATCAAATGTAAGGGGCGTTGAGCTTATACTTTATGTTCACAGCCTTTTGATGTTTAAATTATATCGACCTTTAGCGTTATAACTGAGGAAATAGTTATATTATGTGTATAATATTATATTTTAACATTCTGTTTCATACGCACATTTTGTTAGTGCAATATTGTTAATTTTAAGAAATGCGCTTTCAAGTTTATTGTTGTTGTACACGACATGTAAGAGATTTACCACTAATACCTGCTAAGAAATATTAAATTCATAGTAATTTTTAATAAATTTATGGTTATTTAAATATACTCCCTGTGAATCATCTTGTTACGGCAGCTGGCGCTATGCGAGTTCGTTATTTCTAAGAAATAATTCCTCTGTTGAATTTGAACAAAAACTATTGTACTGATTTGAAAATAATACTTATAGCATGTCTTCGGATTCATATAAATTTAATAAATTAAGCATTTTATATACAAATACAAATATAAATAAAAAAATATCGCACGAATCACTTGCCCCTACTCCACTCTTAAAATATGAATAAAATGAGTGTTTGAAAATAATATGGTTAAAAATTTACGCAAAACTATTTATCTAGTATCCAAATTACCATCATTTGGAACAGAACCTCCAGGTAGTCTAGCACATACCGTTTACCGTTAAGTCGTCAAAAAGGTCTTAAAAGTGCGACAATTAAAACAAATTTCCACGAGAGAAAGTTACATATTTTACACTACAGCTACTTAACCCTTCAGGTTCGCTTCCGTAATTTTCATTCCACTACACTGCTTTCACGAGTTGTTGCATTCAACATCCATATTATTTTTCAACTCCAACTTTCTAAGTACACTGTAAATGCTATAAGTAACTGAGAAAACGTTTTAATTTGTATTCAAATAATCAAGAGTAGGTACGAGGAGAATAACAATTGGAGGGAAAATCAACTATGTACAACAAAAGTATCGCTTACCTTTAAAAATTAGTGTTGTAGCTAGTGTGTTATAGCTAGGCCTTCAGTGTTTTTGTTACATTTTCTTGTTAAAATCAATATAATTGTCTTTATAACCATAGCTTTACGTACTCCACACTCCACTAAGCTGCTTCATAACGTCCATAACAGTGCGATATGTCATCACTGCGCTTGATTTCCAAATCGATTTTCAATTACTCGTATTTTGTGAGTACACTCCGGTCCGGTCATTGCGTAAGAGGTTATGAGCGTAGGAATGCCGCAATTATGACGTAGGTACCTTGCCAATCTGCCACCCTATATTCATTACCGTAATCATAGAACTTTTTAGGCAAAACCGGCATAACTATTAGCTAATGGATGCAATGGTTTAGGGCAACAGTTATCTGACAGATTAGGACGTTTTATAAGATGATGGTCTGGGGATACGTTCAAAGAATTTTATATTAGTTTGTTACCTATGTGAAAATAAGTATTGGAATTTGCATGCAAACAAAACAAAAATAAAACCACTTCGACCGGCCCGTACTGTGTAATATTAAAAATTTATATAGATTTTATAAAATTATAGCCATTCAACGTTTAAATGATAAAA
Organism: Colias nastes; assembly: GCA_907164665.1. Classification (NCBI taxonomy): domain Eukaryota; kingdom Metazoa; phylum Arthropoda; class Insecta; order Lepidoptera; family Pieridae; genus Colias; species Colias nastes. Next base: position 18,826 of record CAJQZM010033941.1, read on the forward strand.
AAAGAAACAGAAAACAGTTTACAAGTTGGTGATTTTTTTTGGCTTTAAACTTATCGCCAATGAATCCCGAATCATTGGCCCGTTACAGTTTTCCTTAACACATATAACTGATCATTTTATAGCTATGATAAAATACTTAAAATTATAATAAATAGCTTCCGAATAAACACATCACGTATTTAATAAGTTTATTGTATTGTTGTGCTTAATAAAGTTTTTAATTCGCACGTCAGCAGCGGTGACAATGGGGCTTAATAAGTTTGCTGTTAAAACGATTTACTTTTATGAAGTTATGTGTTTTTACAACAGTATTTACTCTGAAAAATTATTGAATGAATAAAGAAATAATGTAAACAAGGCAATATTGAACAAAGAAACAGACTGAGTTTATCAATTTGTTGGAGGTCTTTGAAAAGGTATTTAACCTTTTTATTTCACATATTTTATTAAAAATATTATGAAGTAAAATGTAATCAACAGAAGATTTATTTCTACATATAATTCGATGGAACAACGCTTTTGTAAAAAGTTTGCAAATTTGAATAATAATATTAAAAATTAAAAAAACAATTTTACACCGTAAAAAATTAAAATTCGTGTTTTACAAATTAATTATTTATAGTTTAATCATGTAAATCATTAAATACATACACATACGTACAGGTAAAAAATAAATGTTGAACAAAATAGTATCATTAAGGTTCATCTTTTCAAATTGCATCATGCATAATTACATACTGAGATAATAAATGCAAATTAATGAGCGGAAATATAATATGTTTATTGAAAAACAATCTGACAACTCAATAGCAAAATGAGGCCTAATTTATCTATGGATTAGTTAACATTTAAACGTATTACATGAAACGAGTGATGATATAAATACAATTTAGATAAACATTTATGCATGCGAAGCCTACACAAAAGGCAGACTCCAATCCTACTAATACTACAAATACGAAAGTTTGTATGTTTGTTACTTTTTCACTCAAAAACTGCTAATCCGATTTTCATGAAATTTAGCACACACATAGAGGTAACTTGGATTAACACAGTTTTTATACCGAAAATCCTACGGGAACTATGCGGGTTTTTCCTTTGACTATGCGGGCGAAGCTGCGGGCGAAAAGCTAGTTTGTTATATACTTGAAGGAGAACTTTCACAAAGCATTTTTGGAGGATGGTATTATAATACGACGATACGAGTCGTTATTTCTCGGACAGAATGAATCATAATCTGCAGGCCGTGCTTCACAAAGAAACGATCGCAAGATTCAACACATAAGACATCTTCCTATTTTGGAGTGGTCTACAGAACGAACGGAAAATAGAGTCATATTGAAGAAACAATGAAAAGATTGTTTTGATAAGCTTTAATAAAATAATTTGGTAGCACCCTACACCAGAAAGGTACGAAGAAAATTAGTTACAGTTGCTCTATCACAATATTTTTGGCTGTTTGTTTCGTCGTAAAGTCTATAGTATATCACATTTTAGCCGTAGGGTTACATCATATTAGATTAGATTTACTATAAGTGAATAATTCAATAAAACACAATATAATATTTCGATAAAGGTTTTCGATTCACGACATCGCCACTCGCCAGCGAGCAAAGCTCGGTTACCGGGGAAGTTTACATAGGACCCAACTCTGTCTGGAATTTCATTCACTCACTTGCCTCTATTATTTGTTCAAACGTGAAATGTTACGTCTATCTTTGATAGAATCACCCCTTATAATTTAATTTTCAATTTACATGCTCAATCTAATATAGTACTTGTATTGTAGCGGTGGAAACTAAATTTATTATAAACATTGACGTTTGAAGCGTTTTATCAAGTAAATGAAAGACGAAAAGTCATTGAAATTGATGTTCTTTAAAAAAATACATTGTTAAAGGTTCTGACTTCGACCGCACCAAAGTATATTAATTAGGCTCTCCGATAAGGAAAAGTGACAATGATTATATTATATTATTCATAATTTTCGGATTGTAGGTAATTTACAAGGACTTATAGTAATGAAAATGTTAGCCTTTGTTTACTACTCTGGTCTCGGAGTAGATAATAAGGCAATTTTATCAATACAGGTAGTTTCGTCAGCTACCTTGATAATAGTCGAATTGAGAACCTCCTCCTTATCTGGAATTCGGTTGACAATATACTAATACTAATTACTAAGTAATAAAATACCCTACAAGGAAAACGTAAAACAAGTTTTGTTGCTTTTATTTTTTGTTACATTCATTCGCGGTCCATTAGGATAATTCGTGGACATCACAGTACTAATGTTGTGAAAGGGTCACAATGATAATTATTTTTAATTGGAAATAACTACAAGAATTCCCGACGAACTTTTCACTAGACTCGCTTTCACACACTTTCTGGCTCTATATTGTAGCTTGCGTCTTTTATTTTTAAGCTTAATTCACAAAAAGAATTATTATCATTTTATCCTTCGAATATGCTATTACTAATGAGATTTTATTAGGTTTTATAGATGGATACAATAAAATAATAATATACCTAAGTATCGAATTTTTTTTTTTTAGAAATTAACGCTTGATCAAATCTGATTAGGTATTAAGCAAGCATTAATATTTAGCAAGAATAATGATACAGTTTATTTATTTATTTATTGCAGTTGATAAGCTTATAGCATAATTTCTATTCGAATAGTATGGGATTGCCGCGGAAACAGAATTAACCTGTCAGAAATTATTTCACGTAATATCGCATAACACCATATTAGTTTCGTATGTAATTATCACGTACATTCAATTCAACAATAATTTAGATTTGTGAATCTAATCCTTATTCATATTAATAGCTTTTCCGTCATTATCAATTAGTCATAATGATTCAATTTATGTTTCGAATTCACAAATTATAGCACGTATTCTATCTGTTTATCTAGTTTTTCAGTACTTGTAAATTAAAATGTTCTCTACGGAGTGTTCATATTATTAACTATATATTATCTGTACAACGAATAGGCCTGTATTACTTTTAAATTTTTCTTTGTTATTGAGATTACACTTTCCTCTTTCGTAAACAAGCAACAAAATAAAAATAAGCTTAGTTCAAGAACGCAGAAGGAAGCAAACGCAATTTGCCGAAGAAATGTCTATCAGCCCCATTGGTCTGTTTGCAAACACTTGTCAATAGAAGTGGTTTACTTAGGACCCGCGATCAACTCGAAGAAACTTGCACAGATTACGCACTTTACGTATCAAAATATTTGGCCTATATTATCTGTTTGGCAACACTTAATAAAGATGTTCACTGAACGTCTCTATAGTTTTCTCTGTTCTCAGTACAAAGTCGGAATGTGATATGAAATGATTCAAACGGAATAAAAGTTGTTTGAAACGAAATCAATATGCAATTTATTTTTCTGTATTCAGTCGTAGCCACAGACTTTTATTTCCATGCGCATCTCACAATATTTTCAATACTATGTAATTAAGTATGCATTTCAACTTTTCTGCATTTCTGTTTATCATATTTTTTACTTATTCATTTAATAAGCATAATTAGAATTTATTGAATCTTTTACTGGAAAATAAATACTCCATAATGTTATTATTAAAAAGATATATACCAACAAGAATAGATTTGAACTATTTTTCACTCCTGTGGTAACCTTTAAATAAATATCGTTAGTTCGATCAGTAAATTGAATACAAACCTTGCCGTGACATTATCTGCTATCCTTCCAGGTTCCATTAGTCTTGCAAATAGCTGACTTGCTTATTCGTTTATGTGCACTTACGGGCAATTTGCCAACCGTCCAATTGTGGTAGACACTAGATTACTATAAGCTATAGAAATTCTAGAAAATTCTATACATATAAATAATTAATTTGTTTTGTTACAGATATAACAACACAGCTGTGCCCTGTACGAGGTAAGCAATTTTCTACATTAATAAATTCTTCCAAAAAACGAAACAGAATAATTGTATTTGTGCCCATAATAGGGCATCGAGGGTCTGATCCCCTTCCAATTCATACAAAAGCATTATCTGCGCCGAAACGTATCCTAAGCTGGTTTTATAATTATTTTTCCATAATATTTTCCTCAAATATCGAATTGCTTTGAAACTGTATTATGGAGTAATTACATTGTGTCCTAATTCTGGCTCGAGCGAGGAAATATTTTCTGCCGTTATTTTTACTAATAATATTTTATGTTAAGTGTATCTTTGCGCAAATTAAAAGAGAATTTCCGCTTTCAAACGTATAAAATGACTGTTACAGTATTTAAACGGTTGTTATTTTACGAAAATACAAGAACGTTTTCATAAAAATCTGGTTTTTTATATAACAAAAAACTCTGTCTCTCTTCTCTTTCTCTCTCTCTGGTTTTTTATACATCAAAAGATATGGGCTGTTTACAAACTTTTTTAGAATTATTATAAATGAACCTCTATTCAATGTCGATTCTTTAAAAAGATTAAACAATTTAGAAAAATAAAGAAAACTGTAACAAACCGTATCAATAACGAATAAACATTGTACAGTTTACGAGTTTCTAGGTACTATAATTAAAACTCCAATTATATAATTAAAGGAAAATCAATATATAAGTACTTTTACAATAAATTTACATTCACACAGAGCTCTACAAATCTACTTTACGCTAAATGAAGATTATATTACGTTAGCATAGACTATAGAACATAAAACACAAAGTGTGAAGTTTGCGATGGGCGAACTTAGCGGTAAGCATGCACATGGCACTACTAAACCTCACTTTACCTCAATATAACTCGGCTAACAATGTTTGCTACATTACACGCGATAATTACCGTGTTGATAGCCCAACTGGTTTACGGTAATTCGAAATAATCGAGCGAATACATCTTATTGGTGAATGACCACAGATCGTCTGTATCAAAGGGTTATCCGAAGCTGAAGGTAATGGACAAACGATAATTTTGAGACAAAAATGTTAGTATGTAAAGAGAAGATTTAATGAATTTATATCTTAATATTTTTCTATTTTGATACCTTTATAATATAAGCTAGGTTGAAGAATCTGGGTAGGTACCGTAAAATAGAATTGAAATGGCAAACTCCAAAAAGTTAAATTTGCATTTTAATAAAGAGTAGTAATATTTAGTTATTTTACACATGTTTTATATAAATTTATATTGTATGGTACACGTATTATTTTCATATAACAGCTCGTCTTCAATTTAATTGAATAACATCATCTTCCTCCTATACCTTTATTTTGGAAAGGAATGACAGCGACACCATTTCTCGGAATATGCTCATATTACTGTCTAAACAAAATTTACACAATGATATGTAAGTATAAAAGAAATTGTTTACTATACCAAATATGTGGGATGTGGGTAATATAATTTTATACAAATTTATACACCCCTACACCTCTTGGAAAGCCCAACACATCTATAATTCTCTTTTTATTTCACATATCACAATTAAAAAATTCAGGAATCATGACCAGTCCGTTTAATTACGCTACATTTTTAAATGTGAAATAATTCATCACATACTCGAATGTACAAAAATTGAAATTTCGACGAGCATTTCAAATAACCGCACCTGGTTTAATTGGCGTAAAAATAACGATGTAACTGAAACTCATTCGTATTAATTTGATAAATATTTTTCACCATATTTAACATAATTAAAAGCTATACGTTTCATGTTTTCGCTTATTTGTGGTATTCAACATACATGGCAATCATTTTTCATGATAGAGTGATCTGCCTTTGTGCAGATAATACTATTTTATTTTTACGGAGAATTATTCTCTTTTATTACCCAATTAGGCAATTTTCGAGGAATCTGACGCCTCTAAACTCTATTACTATGTGTAATATAATCCTTTAGTAAGATAATCTAATACCAGCCGTTTATTAATTTTATACCTTTAAGTACATAATATTAGTCCTATAAATTCTATGCTTATTATTCTTTCAAGTAGAGAAAGACTAAAGATCAACTTTATATAGCACTTACCTACGAAGCTACGTCACTCGTAGCCCGTAGTATATATTCATACAACTTAAAAGTATTAACGTGCTACGATAAGTTTGAAGTGGTTTGAAATGCAGCCCTATCCCTATTTCATTAACAATAGGTACCTCGAGTGTCTCTTAGACACGTATAATGAATAAGAGGTCATGGGGAATATCCTCCTCATTTTTATGTAATTTAAAAAATTACTCAAGAGGTTTTGAATTGTACTCTGTACAATATATAGTGTAATTATTACAATAATACCAGAAAACCAATAATTGCTACGCATTAATATGTTATAGGAATTAGGAAATTGTTATAAATTGCAAAAGTTAAATAAATAAATCATGAACTTAAAAAACGACACTTTTATTACACATGCACAAAATTTTATAACGCCCAAACTGGAAAAAAGGAACGAATAGCTCTCAGGCCATGAAATATGTATTATATTTGTTACACTTAAATGTACGTGGTGCGCAAAGACCCTTATTCAGCAGCAAATACGTAGTGCGGCTTATCAATTTTCAAGCTTGAGAGCAAGGTGAGTGCTGCGTTAGGTAAAATTGGATGAGGCGAGATCCACTCACGATGCATGCACAGAGATTTTAACCTCATATTGATAAATATTTTCCGTCATATTATATTACTCGTATCCCTTTTCCGTTGAACAAAGCGGGAGGAAATATTGTGCTGATTTACGACGCATGTTTTGAAGAATATTCACTTTAAACTTTGTGTTTATTAGAGTGTTTACGAAGAGGTACACCGCATATGTAATTAATTTGAAGTTTTTTTTATCTGATATTGAGTTTTATAGTATACAGATGCTTTAAAAAAAATCTCAGGTTTTTTTTAAATTGGTACTAGGTACTAATTAATAAAGTAAGTAAGAAAAAGTAAGAAATTTCACTTTTCACAATGTAAAATTACTTTCTAGTACCATATAATGTAAAAACGAATTAAATACAGAAAGGTTATAAAGTCAAAATCGTTATGTATGCGACAACTCTAGTTTAAGGCTATTTCTCTTAAGCCAGCTTATCCTTGCAATGAGACAGGCAGCAGTCACATTAAGCAAGGGAACGGCAAAAAGTTTTCCGAAGCAATATTAGTATGAAATATAGGGTATTAAATTATGTTTAATATTGTTTTTTATGTAGCTTTATTTATTATTATAACATTTAGCTCGCAGCTTCATTCGTGATATATGATTGAAAAAAGCTTTTAAACTATATGATTTATTTATGTTCCAAAATACAACCAAATCGTTTCAATCGTAACTGTTTTACATACCTATTATATTCATAACGATGTAATTATATTGATTTACATTAATCAAGAAGGAATTTCTGTTAAGCAGATACAGTTAATACAATTAATTAATTACTGTACCAAAGCGTTGACAGCCCTTTATTGCCCAAAAATGCGTCTTAGATAATCTCGCAACATTAGTTTAAAGATGGCTTGAAGCTTTCTTGTTAAACAAGAGACAAATGTTAAGGAAATTACAAGCTTTTGAGATTTTACGTTTCGTGAAAGATTTAAGAACCTTTGGAAATTTGAGCAGAAATTATTTCAAACTTTCGACGCTCTTTTGTGTTCATGCCATAGCTTGGTCCAAACTTAGTTTTAGTTAGGTTGTCCGATGACGTTCCATAAAAGTAAGATTTGCCGCAAAAACAAAAAAAACTAGAGAATTGCCGAAAATATTTGCTTTTGTGTGTCAGATTGTGACGCTCCTAAAAATAATTTTATATCATCATTAAGTTTGTAAATGTTATCGTAGCGAATCGTAACGCAAAGCCAGCAGCCCAAAAAGTACGTCAAATACTTATTTGCAGCTCCGGAATGCTAAAGGAAATACGATTTCTACTTAAACGTGTATTTTTTAGCGATAAAATAAAATTGTAGTCTTCATTTATCTTTACATTTATACAACTACACGTACCTAGTTTATATAATGTGATGTTGAACTACATCATTTTGAGTTAAATTAATGAGTAATCTATATTTAAATCGTATTGAATTTCAAAAACATTCCACATTAATAATCCGAATATTTTGGTTTCGATAGTGAAAGCAATTACGACATGCTTTTGGTCGTGTCGTTAACATCAAACTCAATTTCCACTTTATTCCGACATCAATACCTACTTAATTTAAGAGCCAGCGCGCACGAGCAACTTTGTCTCCGCAACTATTTTGTCTCCGCAACTATTTTGTCTCTCCACCCATGGGCTAGTATGAAAGTGCGCGCACGTAGCGACGCAACTCCCCATACAATTGATGGGAGAGACAAAATAGTTGCGGAGACAAAGTTGCTCGTGCGCGCTAGCTCTTAAACACAGGCACTGGTAATTCCAGAGTATCTAGAATGTTCGAGGATTTGAATATTTTAAATGTCAAAGACCGAGATGTGAATGTGCAAATTTGAAAAGCATACTTAATTTTTGTACACGCTCTTCATTGTGTGGAGCAACTTAAGCAAGATTTCCCTAGACTCAGCGGTTTATAATCTAGCGGGTTTTATTTACGTCCCAGCATTCCTAATAAATCGTGCAAGTGTAAAATCCTGTAAAACCTCTACCTATCTTATTCCTGACATTTAGTCAAGCGAAATACGAGAGTGCGAGATTCAATTTCTAAGTCAAATCATTACTAAAAACTGCTCACAACAAACGCAAAAAAACTAGTCTTCGATATCATTCGTGTACACCGTACATTGTTAGAACCTTAAAATCGCAAAATCACTAAATGCATGAATTTTGTCTCCATATTTTGCTGAAAATGCAATCCCTAAAAATCTACCGGAATCTTTTACGTCCAAATTTTGAATCATGATTTATTCATTCCTGTAACTATATCTACGTAATACGTTCTTATAAAAGATACAGTTACAATCGACATACTAAGACAATAATATTATATTCAGACATTTTGTGGATGTATGATAATTTAGCAAAAGTAAATTACGCATTGCTTGTTAAGAACTTGCCAGCATATTTACGGTATATTTTAGTTTCGCTCATTAACGTTTTAGGTTTACATAAGCATTATCTTTACAATCAATAAATCGACGTGATTGGTTCCATATCACAGATAGGTAACTCAGTTAATTAGGTTTTATGTAAATGGTTTATATGAAGTTAAAGCCTTCATATAAACAAACCATTTACATAAATCCTAAATATAGAACTGTTGAAGACACCAGATCAACGCTAGTATAAGATAAGACTAACAAGATTCGAATAACTAAATCAAGTTCGTTGCCAAAAAAGGCTTTAGTAATATTTTAACGGAATTTCGAGATTGCAGTGGGATTCGATGTATAAACAATAAGTTTTCCAATCTTTATTGAGAAAGGCTTGAGACGTAATTTTCCAATAAATCGAGACACTAAAAAGCTTAAACTTTTCATGAGTTGCTTAAATATTTATTGGCCCACCCTTTTCAAGGATTTTAGTATCGCATAATACAAGGTATTTATTGCTACGTTCCTTTCTGTAATTGAAAACAAAAGGCTTAACGTTTTTCGTATAATCCCAAATGTTGTGAATACGGCTTAATTAACAAATAATTTGCTTTGTTTTGCAATCCCTTTCTATAAATTATGTGACGGAATTTACGTAAATTAGGTAATTGAATGAGAAGAAATGTAAACAAAGTTTCAAATTTTTCCACATTTGTTAACACAATTTTTTCTCCCTTGATACTTCGAAATAAATTTTACATCTATTTTTTAATAAGCAGCCGATTTACATTGTATAGGTATTTGTTTTGTTTTATCATACAAATGTAATAAAATATAAAAACAAGTTGTTTTGTTGTTTGAATTTTTATTCACTAGAACTGTCCTAGTGGTCCTAGTCTTATTGACCGCTAGATGGGGTAAAAAATTATATTTAAAATATAATCGCGATAAATTTTCATAATCACGGGTGTGAAATTGTCCAAGCGGGGAGTGTTACACGGACTTTGCAGTGAAGAGGGATAATCCTATTGAATGATTTGATTTTCCGCCAAATTACATCTATGTAATGAACACTTTCCGAGAATTCTATTCGGCCCAGACGATGAGGAAGGAGAGAAATTTGTCAGATTGATTTCATACATTTTGTATTTTATATTGCATTACGCGTTGGCGATTTCTATATGTAATTGCAAAAATAATATATTACGGCACTAAAACTTGTAACAATATTTTAAAGGATTTTCACAGAGGACTTCATCTGCAAAAGATTGATTCAATTTTAGTGAGGTGTTAAACTACGTTACGTTGATTTTATTTTGAATAAATTAAGTTGGGTAAATCTTACGTAAATAAACGTCTTAAAATTATAAATAGCAAAGACGTTATTACAACAAAACATCTTAATTAAATTCACAATACACACCGCTTACAAGGCCAGTTAATAAATCCCCAAACTCCTGTGGGTATGTTAGTGTTTCAGTCAAAGCGAATACTAAATATTAATAATAAAGTTTAGTGCGAAGTGTAAGGCAAGTTGGAGCGGAACGTTCCGCTCGATCTGGTCAGAAGCCACCCTCGGAGTTTCATTTGAACATACCTCTTATTCGATTTGTGAGCGAATCAGCTCCACGAACCCGATTATCTTGCACGTCAGAATGTATATGCTCACTAGAGTGCCTTTTGACTCCGCCACTGAAGGTACTAGCGTTATTTTCCGTTTGTCATACTCAATAAACTACACAATAACGTTGCTATTCGGAAAACTTTTTGTATCCCTGTGCAATATTGCGATTTGAAGCGACAGTCGCGGGTAACCAAATATTTTGCTTTCTGACGTTTACGTTTTAATATCCATGTTGCTATAGCGTTTATCTCTGTCTATAATATTATGATGAAGAATATTTATAAATGAGACCATTTAATTACTTACAATATTACAATGTCTTACTATTACATAAAATAATTTATAGGCGTTGTCTATATGTTACACATCTCAAAACTGATCTTATGAACTTTTTGCTAAAATGCGAGTGGGTTATTTCCTGGATCAGTAATTTTTATTGGAGTAACTTTTTATTCTCAAGCGAATTCAGAATAAACAAAGCGAAAAAATTTGAACTTTAACTGAAACTGTAGGGATCTTGCTCTTGACTTAACTTCATATTATAAATAACTTTATATTTATGTACATAAGTAGTAGGTACCTATATCTATAAATTTACATGATACCTTAGGGTATTTATGGCGTGGGAAAGTATATTGGTCCCATTTGAAACATGCAAAATCATTCAACGTTAATTTCGCTAAGTCATATTTCATAAACATAACTTAGTAATGAAAAGATATCCTAGAATTTTAATATTCATTTTTAATGTGTATAATAATTAGTAGTAAGTAAATAAAGTAATAGAAATTATAGACAATTATAATAATATGGATGTTTATTTCGAACTTCCTTAATAATAATTTAGTTCTCAACACTGTTTTTATTAAATCACTAGCGGTCCGCCCCGGCTTCGCCCGTGGTACATGTTTACGTTTTCTCTCCATAAGAACCATCCTCGTACTTCAAGGAATATAATAAAAGAAGAATTATCGAAATCGGTTCAGCCGTTCTCGAGTTATGCGCTTACCAACACATTTTGCGATTCATTTTTTATATTATAGACTAGCGACCCGCCCCGGCTTCGCACGGGTGCAATGCTGATACTAAATACACTACAGAAAAACTGTGAACGTTGTATATAAAAACATAGCGGCCCGCTCCGGCTTCGCACGGGTATAAAATTAAAATATGTAGATAGCCGGGCGGCCGGTACCGGTACGCTACGTCCCGCAATTTTTAAATCTGTAATATCTTCGAAAATATTCACTTAAATCGTGTAAAGGGCCATATAGATCTATATTAAATGAACAATGTATTCAAGGTATTTAATTGGTTAAGGATTAATGCTGTATTGGTTAAAATCGCATCGAAAATTAGCCATTATTTTTCGTAAAAAGTAAATGACAAAAAAAAGTTATTGTGGGTTATCCATAAGAGATAGACATATACCATCGCGGACTTTTCTGTAGACCTTTTCAATGTGTATAATATTATTTTGATAAAACTCGTAGGGTTCAGCCTGCGTTTGCAATGTAAGCGGAAGAAATGTAATTTTTTACGACATCACATTAGAAACCTCAAAAATAACAGTACTTCTCCACTATTTAAAGGATGTTATTATACATATAAACCTTCCTCTTGAATCACTCTATCTATTAAAAAAAACCGCATCAAAATCCGTTGCGTAGTTTCAAAGATTTAAGCGTACAAAGGGACATAGGGAAATAGGGACATAGGGACAGGGAAAGCGACTTTGTTTTATACTATGTAGTGATTACGATAATTATCAAATAAATTATTTTACGTTCATGCTACTTTAATTAATATTACTCACAAATCACTTCCTTTGCTACCTACCAGTTCGTATCCCCACACAAAATTCGCACTCCTTAAAGCACGTATATTGGGCATGGCCGTGCTCATCAGAGAGCAACTATTCCTTTCAATAATGGGTGCACTTGGCACATGTTCAGCAAGAATAAGGGCCCACTCGGCTCCGTACAAACATTTACCCAATAATTGGGAGTCGAGTTACGCCCCTGGAATAAATACCATCTTTCCCCGTGAGGAATTTGCGAGACGCGGTTAACTCAAAGCATTTCTATATTAGACAAAAATCATGACTTATTGTTTTATTAGCGAATTCTTGGAACGCTCATGGTTTGTTTGTTTAGATATCGAGATGTGTGTGTATGATTATGAGCGTAAAATACATGATTATAGCGTATTAACGTGTTGTTTACTTGGAAACGGGAGGGTGAGGTGACCCACTAAGAATATACATAGCTTTATTTTGTTAATTAGAATGTATATTTTATGTTAGGATCAAATTATGTTTGTATTTTCATCTCACCGAAAATATTAATTCATCTAATATTATACGAGGATGGTTCTTATGAAGAGAAAACGTAAACATACCATGGGCGAAGCCGGGGCGGACCGCTAGTTAATTATAATTTAAGTTATAAATTAACTAGATCCATCATTACGTGACATCAGCACAAAATAGCTTCAGCTGTTTAAGCCCTGACAGGCTAAGACTAGGCTTGATTCCATCGTTGAATGAATTAGAAATCACCGACTAATTAAATATAGATACTGTAAACATAATGTTAACATATACGTGCCATCTGTTATATCATAAAAATATTTTTTTTTATGTAAGAATACAACATCTTTTAACTGTATTTCCGTTTGTATAATTCTTTCCTATATATTTTTTTATAATTCCGACACCCCCGGGGTTGACACAAGGAAACTGATTTTCTGCTCATTGATCGCATGTAGACAAGGCCGGAAATGTTATTTTCGACAAGGCAAAATATTTATATCCAAACTCCCATAATACACAGCATTTTCAATTAATTGTCCATTCCAAAATTACGCTTTGTGTTAATAAATATAAAATACATTTTCGTATACGATGTTTAAGTTTTTCTAGTGGCTACAGAATAAATAATAGCTACCTCTAGATGTATTCGTGGCTGAAAAACAAGGAATTTATGTCTCTGCTCCAAGTGTCGACTTGACACATTTAATAGTACTTTTTAAGATGCCACAAACAGAAGGAAAACAATTAAAAATAACGTTTAGCGTGGTCTAAATACGAGCAAGAATCGCTTATCCATGCTGGCTGTAAAATAGGCCACCATTAACTTTTTTCGATATTTCGATATTATTAACTAATTATATGCTATGGAATTACGTCATTTAAGATAACATTAATTTTATAATGGATTTGATTTATTCATATTATTTACCAGTTTTGTAATTTTCACAATTCATAGTAAGCCTAATCGAGTACCTTGTTTTTTTCGATCAAATTCTCATCAAAAATCGAGAATAGCCAAAGCCTAAGACTTAAAAAATCTTAGAGCATTAAACTTTAATGCTCTAAGTAAAAAATACTTCCTTTCGAATTAAATATCTATTATACAAAATTTATCGTGAACCATTCTAAATGTTGGTAGGTATGTTATAAACTTATTCAAACCAATGAAATTGTTCAAAGGAAAACGGTAGAACAACTCAGGTTCTCTAGTCACATACCTATGCAATCGGTTGAAATACAATACTCCAATATTACTCAATCCCCTCCGTAGCAGTAGCCACAGTAAACGGTCGATTTAGGGAGATAGCCAGCCAATAAACAATGAATAACAATCAATAGTCCATTCTAGATATAGGATCCTATCCATTATAGTTATAATTTTTAAGTAACGTAGTTACGTTACTTTACCAAAAGCGATATCGACGAAAAATAACAAACCTTCCAGCGAATTCATTAAGAAACATATTACCATTGAACTAAATCGTTCGGCAAGTTAGTCTCAAGTAAAGTTAGCGTTTAGTATCAGATTAAATTGGTTTTGCGTACGACACGAGGGCGACGGCTTCGATTGTCTCATGTTTATTTATCGGATCTCTCACAAAGGATTTAATGGCATTTAGCTATAAATTCCCCTCTAAATTATAGTTAACATAATACCTTTGTGCCTTGCTTTGCTAAAAACGTCAATGTAATCGAATCCGAAGATGGATCAAATTGTCTTTAGCACGATATTTCATTTCACTAGCGCAGATTATAATATCAAATTTAAAAAGTAATCTATTAAAGTCCAAGTACATACCTACTCAAAAGTGGATGCAATTTACTGCTATAATTTCCGCACACCATTCTTGAATAAAACAAAGTATCTGCTGATATCAAAACAAACACTAGAAACAGAACATAACAGCATTTCATGGTATGAAATTCACAGCTTACAATAGCGGTAGTTTTCAATAGATATCAAATAGCCATTTAAAAGGGAATTTCGATTTGCTTATTTAGCGTAGACGCAATCACGCAATATGTTGAATGCTATGACAGTGAGAAGTGTTTCCGCGTGTCCGATGTTACGCTAACAAAGGCTGCCCATAGCGACTATCACATTACAAGTGTCTTTCTATGCGATTTGTAAAGGCTTCCTCCCGGTCTAGTTTGATATTATCAGTATCCAGGCCGGCTCTGTTATTAGAGATTGACAGCATCCGTCCGTACGCAATGCTACATAAACATACAACCTTAATAATGGAAACTTTCTAACAAATAGGTGAATACAATGTGACAAACATTGATATATTTCGAAAGAAAGAAAGAAAATATATTTCGCGATTGCAAATAAACCTTTTCAGGATTTCAAATAAACCTTATTCATTAAATTCATTTTTAAGGTATCGCCATCCAATAATCAAATCTATCTATATATATAAAACTCAAAGGTGACTGATATAGTGATCTATCAACGCACAGCCCAAACCACTGGACGTATCGGGCTGAAATTTGGCATGCAGGTAGATGTTAGGACGTAGGCATCCGCTAAGAAAGGATTTCCCGAAATTCTTGCGGGAACAGGGAAAAACGGGGATGCACGTACAAAGTCGTGGGCGGAAGCTAGTTTGTAAATAAAGTAAAGTCAAGAATATAGAAACCGAAGTTTTCTCATTGCAGCAAACAGACAAGTTGGTAATTATATGATGGATTCGCTGTAGTATTTTAATTGAAACGTAACAACTGAAATTCCAAGTACGCTTGACCTGCTAGTGAAAACTTATTCCACTGTTTTGTGGTTTATATTTTTGCCGCGTTATTAATATCTGCATAAAATATAACACTGCAATAGAATATTATGTTTTTCCATTGCCTCAATTCAATTTTTTTTTTATAAACAACATTTAGTGTTGATATTTTTGTGATGTTGAATATTATTCATATTGTTAGGTACCTATATAGGTCTCTCCTTAAAATGTCACCACTAATGTGAACGTAGCGGAGTATTTTAAGTGTTATAGTAATTCTTTGTAAACTTTCTCAATCGTTACTATTACTCGTCCTTCAACATTTTTAAAACTCGATTCTTTCAAATAATAGCACGTAAACAAGTTACGTCTCGTATGTCACACCTCATATATATTGAAGTCGGCAATACGTCTAAACTATTTTCATTGCAAATTTGTCAGCGTAAAGTTTGTTGAACAGCACCTGTTTCGCTCCCGCATTTGTGCCATTAAAATCGTGATAGTTCGGTCATGTTTTGCTGAATACTATTATATAATAACAAAAGCGAACCGGACAGGTTAATTGCAACTTCGCAGAGCAAGCGATATAATTAAGGTTCGTCAATAACGGTCTAGCTTGCAAGTGGTCGTCGCGAAGTTACCTGCCTACCGAGCAACTCTGTCAAACTACTGAAAATTAGTTTCCGAATTCTGATGAAAAGTTTAATTGGATCTTCAAAGCCAATATGTGCTTCTGTAACCACATATGAAAGGTCCGCGTGGTCTTGATATGGCAAGGAGGAAAATTCAATTTGAGTTGAATGGGAGTACAGGTTGTATGACCGCAAATCTGTTGTTACACGCACTATCTAGGCTCAGTATCTATTTTGTATTCAGAATATTTTACTAGTTTGCCAATAATCAAACCACTGATATTAAATTTAGTTTTGTGCGGCCAATATCGTCGTATTAAAACTTTTTTAATATTTAGCGTAGAGCATTTGTTGGATACAAACAAATATTTCAACTAATTTTACTTTTTTTGCATTTATTCTAACAAATAAAGCCAAACTGTTAATGTTTTTTTATAAAAAATAAACGTTAATTGTTTTAAAATTCTTGAAAAATTTTTCAAGCGGCTATCCACTAATGATATCTAATGAATCTGTCTTCGCCAAATTGCCCAAACATAATTACGTCAATGTGTTCATATTATATTGTTGCCATTAAGGTTGCCATCCATATCCCCTTTAGATGTATTTTATGAGAAAGTTCGATACCTTACCAAAAATTAATAGTTGTCACCGCATCAATTTTCCGGCGCAATAAATAAAACGCGACAAAAATGTTTATATTAATATTCCTATACACACGTATTACATGCTTGGAACGGCTATTGGGTTACCTCGCTATCTTTGTTTGGTACGCCATTCTTCTCGGCTACCGTCTCCTCCGTGGAATCTTATTAATAGCTGTAATATTCGAGCACGCTAGCCTGTATGAACCACAAGAATTGTTCCCCCAATGCGCCAGCTCGCTTTCTGTTTCTGCCCGTTACTCAGCTTGCCTTTTGTTATTTATATTTTATTGTTTCATCCGGACATGAATTTTAAGTTGCACAGAGAATGAAAATAAAAACTGTTACGGAAGACTGTCAAATAAAAATGCACGGTGAGAGTCTTGAGTTATTTTTAGTGTTGTGACGTAAAAATATGTTATTTCATAATATATGAACGGTGCATTCAATTAATATTATACCTATGGAGTTGCTTTTTACGAAGTAATATTTTGTTCTAATATGTAGTTAGTAATGATAAGGTTTTTGGGAAATAAAATACGAATTACAATCGTGATAAAATTTCACTTAAAATCAAAATTAAAAATTATGCTCTACATAATATTATTA
>CAJQZM010033942.1:0-28446 GCA_907164665.1 Colias nastes
AGGTGGACCTGTCAGGTGTACTGTACAGATTGTATCGTGTATGGCTTTCTTAATATAAATATTAATATAAAGGCGTTAGTAGAGCAGACATTTAACATGGACTCAACAGCAATTCTAATACGTGCATGAAAAGCCGTGATTCTGAATAATATGAAGCCTGCTTTTATTATATTTAGGGCGCTGGCTAACACGGTGCGTGATACATATTATAAAATATATATAATTTATTTTGTATGCATTGAAATACTTTGTGATAGG
Source organism: Colias nastes (assembly GCA_907164665.1). NCBI lineage: Eukaryota > Metazoa > Arthropoda > Insecta > Lepidoptera > Pieridae > Colias > Colias nastes. Next base: position 259 of record CAJQZM010033942.1, read on the forward strand.
AAATGGCTATAAACATGAATGTAACAATGATGACGGATTGTTACGTTTTATAATACATATGATGTCGCTGAAAAAATGACCTTTAATGAATTAAAAAGGATAGTTCAGATATTGAGGCAGTTTTTTAATACTTTCTTGCTTCTTTTAATAATTGCTTTTTACTTTTAATTGAAGGTTTTCTAATACTATTACGAGTACCTCAATATAGGTACCTATTTACTTAATTTTGAAAACCTAGTTTTGAATTGTAATAAAATATATTTGCACTGATTTAATATACCTACCAAATACAAGAGTTTTTTACCTACTCTACTTTATAAAAATTTATTTTTCAACCTCTAGTATCTGTTTAATTATTGTAGCCTTCTAAAGAAGTCTATCTATAAAATTATTAATTCAGATTTACTTACAGAAACACTATACTATATCTAGACATGTATTAGTCTGCGGTTAAGCTATACACGGCTCACTAATTACGTCTAGCCTAGCTTGCTGCTTGACATACCTATCTAATGCCTAGATACACATCTTAGTCAAAACTATATCGAACTTGGATAGGGATTACTTCAGAAAATTATAATTTCTGCATATATGACTAATGTAGTGTAATCTATACTAATATTATAAAGCTGAAGAATTTGTTTGTTTGTTTGTAGTATAGATTCGAACACGAGGCGGGATTGGAACCCGCGTCTTCGATTCGATTCGATTAAAATATATGTAATTACCGTTTGACTTATGCATGATTTTTGAAAGAGTAACAAACATAAATACACATACATCCATGATACATCCACCCAACTTTCGCATTTTAAAATATTAGTAGGATAGGATTGCTTCTAATATTTTAAACGACACACGACATTGTTTAATAAGAGAAACAATTACTTAAATAACTACAAGAGTCAATATGTAGCTGTTAAATATAAAACCAATAAAAAAACATTGCGCCAGCACAGACTGAAACAATAAATAAATGTACTCGATATCTTTGTCGCGTCAAATGCAATGAAATTAATTAATTTCAATGTTTCAGTAAGGAAATGTCGTTTATTTTTGCTCGTTCATTTCCAATACGAGGAGACAAACGGGGATCTGAAAATGTCTGTTAAATGTAAATTACAATAAACATCGTTTAAAAACGTTTACAAAGCACTTTACAAATTTTTGATAATACTAATAAATGCTTGGCCAAGATAAAATTACCTATATCCTATCCTATCCTATCCTATCCTACTTAATATAATAAATGCGAAAGTTTGTGAGGATGTGTGTGTGTTTGTTACTCTTTCACGCAAATTCTACTGAACCGATTACAATGAAATTTAGCACACATAAAGAGGGTAACTTGGATTAACACATAGGATAGTTTTTATCCCGGAAATCCCACGGGAACAGGAACTATGCTGGTTTTCCTTTGAAAACGCGGGCGAAGCCGCGGGCGGAAATCTAGTAAATAATAGTACCTATAAAGCCTTAGTTATTCGATAAGAATCTAGCTTTCTAAATGCGAAAATATTTTTCTAAGTCCAGTATTTTAATAATATAAATCCCACCAAACAATCATATTCTTCTTCATTTAATTAGACTTCCAATGCCGTTTTACGTCTTCGTTATAATATTGCTATACGCCTTCAAATTCAAGTCGAGCAAATTTATTCAATAGAAACTAGCACTCGTACAGAATAACCACAGATTCCTTCATAGTTTCTAAATTATTACCTATACTAGGAAGTTGAAAGAAAGATCACATACAAAATACCCAAATATCAGTGCATCAAATCAAAACATACGTCCTCAATAACAGTTTCTCCATACATCGCTGTTAACTCAGAAAACTATAAATAATTCAATAAACTGCAAACACGACCAATAAATACGCCTTTGAAGCTGTGTAGCTTAAGCGTGCGAATCTCGTACAAATAAGAATTATCCTATGACGGTGACTATGGGTTTTGTATTTTGAGGATAGTGCCACAGAATAAAATTATAGTAGGTAATTTTCCATTGACTTTAAAATAAGCAAGAAAGTTTCACTTCTGACTTAAAATGTCTCTGAATGTTTTACTGAATTATATTTTTTTTTCACTCATTGTAATTTTAAACAGATTAGCGAAACACAACATATCCAGAGCCCGTTTAGCAATTTAATTATAAGTAGTTCTTTAATATTGCTTGACATGTTCGTAAGTACTAACAATGATATGAGCTTTCATGACTAAGTGGTAAAAGCTTCCGACTTCGATGTAAGTTCCAATTCTACAACCAAAACGAACATGAAAATACTTTTAATCTGAAAATTATTCACAGCACAGTTGCTCTAATTCAATGAATGAATACATCTTGAATCTTGATAATCTTAACTTCCAAATATATTTCTATACTAGCTTTCCGCCTGCGGCTTCGCCCGCGTTTTCAAAGAAAAACCCGCATAGTTCCCGTTCCCGTGGGATTTCCTGGATAAAACCTAGCCTATGTTGCTCAGTGAAGCTTTCTAATTGTGAAAGAATTTTTGAAATCGGTCCAGTAGTTTATGCGTGAAAACCATACATACATACATAATTACAAACCTTTCCTCTTTATAATATTAGTATATTATTATTACCGCGAAGCGCGTCGAACGCGGCAACTGATACACAAAAATAATCCTTATGGCATGATTCTGTATTCACGCGCGATGACTTATAGCGTATTTCATGTATAACTTTGGTGTTTATACACCGATTTACATGATTCTTTTTTTATTGAATAGGTAATAAATTTAAGAACATTTGTGTTGTACATGATTTCTATGTAGCTTTAACCATTAAGGCTGCACACGCGACGGAAGCTTAAAAAATGGAGTAACTTCTCCCGTTTTCCCAATATTTCCCTTCACTGCTCTGCTCATATTGATCGTAGCGTAATAAAAAGTATACTATAACCTGCCCAGGAGTATGAAGAATAATTGTGCCAAATTTCGTTAAAATCCGTCGTGTAGTTTTTGTTTCTATAACGAATATACAGACAGACAGACAGACAGACAGACAAAAATTTTACTGATTGCATTTTTGGCATCAGTAGCGATCCCTTATCACCCCTTCATAGTTTTTTTTTAAATATATTTCATGTACAGAATTGGCCTCTCTACAGATTTATTATAAGTATAGATATAAATCCTTAAAATAAATCTAAATTTAAGTTTTCCTTCTATATAATTTTAATCTTATTGTAATATTAATGTATCAACTTAATATGTGTCCTTCATTATGTATAATACTTTTCTTTGTTTACTGTTTCTTCTTTCCTTGTCTTACTCTTCTCTTTAATTCTTGCTCACTATTTCTATATCTACATCGAGTTGCTTGGAAGAAATCGCTCACGAGCGATAAAGCCGCTCTTTGTACGTCTCTATTATAAGCTATCTTAACTATGTAACAAAATTTATTACTGTGTATGTACAATAAAGAATATTTCATTCATTCATTCATATTTCTATGACATGTGGAATCTGCAATACATGATTGGCCAGATAGATAGATTGCAGACGGTATATCGCTGTAAGAAGTTTGATAGAATTAAATAAATATTAATATGATTAAATATATACTAGACCCTGAGTAAGGCTACAGGCTACTATTGTCGCAAAAATTGAATGAAATAGGGAATGGCACTGATTGAAACAGGTAATACACAAGATCGAAGCCACAGGCACAATGCTAGTTATAGAAAATTAATTTGTTTACGCTTAAATATCTTTTATCTAGCCATAATTCCTACCAAAACATAGCCACCCTACACTACGAGTCAAAATAAATAACAATCTTCATGATGTTTTCCCTGATAAAAGCAATGTTATATCGCATTACTGTTTATATTTTCGTTAACGCGAGATCCGAATATTCATTGCAAATGGGATCCGCTCAATGTATTTACTTTATCTGTATGTAAAAATTTTATAAGATTTGTACGTTACCAACGTAATCGGGGACCCGTATGTAATTCCCTTATACAAAGGAAAAAATATGAAGTCAAACAGAAAAGGCTAAAGTTTCTGTTAGTTGTGGCTAAATACTTATTGGCTATTTCGGCTTTTACTGTAAGTAAGAAACTTTAGGATTCCTCCTTGCTTCAAACCTTTGGTCAGTGACATCATTGAGATAATATTACTACGTATGGAGGAGACACCACGAACAAAATCTGTGCGCCATTTTTTGCTCTAACTAAGTTTTAAAAATTATTATCTAGTTAGGTACTTACCGATATAAGTTATTCCTTTGCACTTTTCCGTATTATTTGTATTATTTGTGCAATATCGTAACACACACGAAGGCATATTTGATGCGTTTCACTTTAAAACAAATAAAAAATGAGCGTGCAGTTACGCCATATGGCGTATGTTGAGCGGAACATAAGTGATGTAGGCGGTGTCGTCTCCATATGTATATCTCAATGAGTGACAATTCCTAACCAGAACAAACATGAACACAAACATTTCTTAACAGAATTGACGAAGCATAATATATTTTTAATATTTACTATTAACATTAGTTAATAAGTCACGTATACTAACATTAATGGATCTCTGTCATCTAATTGTTTAAAAAAAAAAATATAATATATGATCTTCATCATTTATTTGAATAAAAAACAACCATTTTTACAACTTATCTTATTTTTTACCTTTATCTGTAACTAGGTTATTGTTAAAGGTCAGACTCTAGTATTTATAGATATGTAATGTATGTAGACTCGGTTATTATTTTATAAAGTAAAAGTAAAACAATACATCATTATAGAAGTCAAACAAAGGACACAATTTACATACAAAATAATGATCTACATACACATATTAAAATAATTCGTTACAAGTCAAATGAAAAATGATCCTACATTATTATAATCCTATGTTGAAATAAAATTCAGATTTGTGCTGAACAAAAAAGCCTGTGAACATATATAATAAGTGAGATAAAACACAGGCGCTTCAAGATTATTACAATTTTCTTGTCGAATGCGTAGGATATGTTGGAAATGAAATTTTCATACAAGTGCTGAAAAATATTATAATTAAACTTCTTTATGTAAAAGTCAATTGACGCGCTTATATGGAATCATGAGGTACGTGAATTGCATATTGGAAATGATTTCTGTGAAATACGCATTTTTGTAGGGTTCTTCGAAAAAATAATAATTGTGTAGTTCTTGCAACAAGTAATTAACAATGACTCTTTTTTACATAAATTGTAATGTAAATTAATAATTATATTCTAAATCCTGACTCGAAAACCACTATCTATTAAAAGAAACCGCAAAAAACCAACAACCAACCAACCCAAAATCCGTTGCGTAGATTTAAAAATCTGAACTACAGGGACTGACAGACAGCAGGAAGCGACTTTGTTTTATATACTATGTAGTGGTTAAACCTAAATTGACTGAATCGAGTCTGTATTATAGAAAGTAAGTTATTCGTATTTAAAATCCATATCATCATGCATAAAAATCATAATAAAGTCATGGATAAAGTTTTTCCAACACTGTTGCTAAAATGTTTACTAAGGCTCTTATTATGCATAAAATGATGGAAATACCTTTTCCAACACTGTAGGCGCTATAAATTTTTATACTTGTCATAAATGTTTGAAAAGCCATTGTATAGACAGGAATATCAAAATATATATACAATAGGTACAATAGTAATATACAGAGGTAAATGGAGTATAAAACTAAAATATTGAAGTAGCAACCCTAAGTTCAGGTGCTAAGATTAATTTTTATGTGTTTAGATATTAAAAACAAAAAGTGTGGGTGTTCACCAAAGAATTTACATAAACATTATCGTAGAAACTTTATATAAAACGAAACTTATGTTAATCTTTGAAATTTCATTTTTTATGTTTTATGAACACGAGATGTTTAAAAACTAATATGATCGTTATGGTATTGTTTTACTGTTTTAATATTACTTATTTACTTATTCTTGATGACATATTCATGTAAAATAAAAATAAAATATAAAACAACAACATGTAACAAAGTTTATTAAACACGAAACAACAACACAATATAACAACAACAAACAGTCAACAAACTTAACAAAATAAATAAATCAACTACAACATGAAGACAGTTGAAAATGACTTAAAATTAAGGATTAAAACAATATTTACAACACATGGCAGTATCATCTGAGTCAATGGTGACCTTTATGATGATGGATTGTTTTATATACGGGGATCTTAACGGGGTAAGGTTGGGGTACATGAACATGTACAGTCTTCTCGACTCTAATGGGTACATGCTTCTCAACGGGGTAGGGTACATGTTTCACAACTGGGTACGGAACAACCTTTTCAATGGGTATAGAAATTTCAGTCTCCACCGGCACAGCTACAGGCTTGTGTACGGGAACTTTGACTGGATAAGGCTGCGGCACTCCAATAAGAATAGGCTTGGGTACATTTACGTGCAGTGGCCTATGAATGGGTACAGTGACGTGCTTGTAGTTTGGCACTTCGACGGGATGTTCTTCATCGACGTGTTCACCAACAGGAATAGCCTCTACGTTGCTGAAATCGTGGCCTCCGTGTCCGTATTCTTGACCGCCATCTTCCAGAATAAATCCTTGACCGTGACCGTTACCATCACCGCCGTGGCCTCCTTGATGTTCGGACCCGCTCACATCACCTTGATGCCCATCGAATTGGTTTCCCAAATCATGAGCCGCTTGTAAATAGGAATCTCCGCCAACAAAATTATTTAGTACTGGTCCGTGCCCGATGTCGAAGCTTTGACCGTGACCGCCTAAATCAAATCCCTGTTGCCCGTGACCGTAATCCTGTCCTTGTGCTAAGGCTAGAGTGTAGTCGTTTCCTTGCCCATGTCCGCCGGAAAAATCTTGACCGTGACCGCCGGAAAAGTCTTGACCGTGACCGCCGGAGAAGTCTTGTCCGTGACCGCTGAAGTCTGCTTGTCCGCCTGAGAAGTCGTGACCACCGTTGCTGACCAAAGGTGCAGAATATTGGTAACCGCCGTTATCGCCTTGGCCGTGTCCCCCGCCATTGTCGTATCCTTCAAAACCAGCCCTGCATGCTGCCACGGCGAACGCCAACAATATCTGGAAAGAAGAACGTCTGGTTAGTAATCATTTTGGACTATTCATTTACTAAAAAGTCTATTGAGATATTCTGTTGTTTGTGATTAACTAAATAGGTGGACGAATAATAAATGACAAACACTACATGCCGTATAAAATAATTAGTAGGAGTATTAGTAGGAGTAGTAACTACTACTAGATATTTATGTAACATTTTACATGTTGTAGATACAGTTATACAACAAAACTTGGATCAGGTAAACCAGTTTGCACATAAAAAAGAATTAAAACAGTAAGTACGAGAATTGGAGTTACAACTTCTTTAATCGGGTTCGAAGCGAACTTTCTTTAATGAGCCTACTTAAATCCTTACTATGCACAGGATTGAAAATTATACCCCAAAAACTTTGGATAACCCGCTTTAAAATGGATAGCATTAAAATGCCAGTTGATAAAAGTTACAGTTTTATAAAAGTTTTTAAATATACGACGTATGAAAATGCTGAAAAATCGTGTGGAAATTACAAATTCGCTTGGTGAGTGCAGATAGGAGTGATAAAATATTATTTAAAAGTTTTCGGAGCAGTTTATGAGTGTTGGTTATATCCGATATAGTTTTGCGTATTGTAAACCCGGCTTTTATGTTCTTAGTTTGGAATGTGATTTAGTTTACATGATTTCGAAATATCATTATATTATTTCTGTCTAAAAGTTTGTGAAAATACAATCCCTAAATCACGAACGTTATATTATATGTATATTTCTAGATATTATTATGTTCAATTTAAGGGTTTAAATAATCACAAAAAAATCTTAATGCTGGCTTTACGTTCCAATTTTTTAAGTTCTTTTATCACTTAACAGATTAGCATACGGCTAATTAATCAAAAAATTTATTTGACACCCCTGAAATTAATTCACAAACTGACAACCCTACAAAACAGGTGCACAAAATAAAACACCTAATTATGTTATTACGAGCACAGATTATGTGAACACCGTTAAATAAGAGCATTTTGTTTGTACAAAAAGTAAATTGCCTTTCACTCACATTCACTTGAATTTATTCGTAACTGATATGATTCACTCAAAGCGTTTTAATTTGGTTCGAGCTTTTTAGCTTTACTCGCAATCGTAACAAGTTCTTTTTAATTTTTAAATGTTAGTATTTTATGTGAATATGGAAATAATAAACGTTGATATTATCAAAAGAGACTTTTATATCAAATTTGTAATTTTTCATTTTCAGGTAAAAAAATATTGAAATAAGCTTTCTGATGAGGCCAATTTCAAAGAATAGCGGGATACATGACCTATATCGCATGTTTTATCCAGTTTTTATTATTTAAATAAATAAAAATCTTTCTTTCTTTCTTCTTTAAAACAGTCATATTATCTTACTTCACTAACAAGTTTATTAATAACACAGTCATATAAAAACCGTTCTTACACCAAGAACTCAAAAATGAATCTTCAAAGCTTCCTTCTCCTTTTACATCGCTTCCAGAACGTTCGAGAAATAACCAGAACCCCGTAATACACAATTACTTTTGATCGTATTTCGGTGTATCAAAATATTTACGGTCACTGAACCATTGAGCTATTAGTTAATATTACATAAATAACCATTGTACGTAAGAGCTTAGTCGAGCGTGATTTTTGGGTTTTTGCCTTTTGGCCCACTTCCTCGACCGAATTAAAAGTAAAAATTGTGTAATGCGGTTACTTTGAATAGAATCTCTAATGTATAGGTATAGTATACTAGCTGCTTGCTCTGGATTCGCCTGAGTAGTCGTATCTTTAACCGACTTCGAATAAAAAGAGGTTCTATGTTATTGATGTAGTTATTGTCCTAATGCTGAGGTCACAAAATCAAATCTTTAAAATACATTTCAAACCAGAGTTATAAATAGTGAATCTAACACATTTATAATTATAAATAGATTGTTATGATAAAATGATTAATATCGAGTAAAAGTCGCTTTCCCTTTTAGCTAGGAGATAATTTTCTGTGTCTACAATCGAATAATTGATAAGCTTTCTATCTAGAACATTTAACCATAAATTCACTATAACATTCTAGTTTAACCGTAGGCACATATTGTGGTAATATAGTTTTATATAATAGACTATATATTTTAATAAGCCGGGGCGAATCACTGGTATACTAGTAGCACGACTGCAAATTTGTTGTATTTTTATAAGTAAACCATCTTAAATTGCATTAAGATCCGTAGCGTAGGTTTAAAGATCCAAGCATACATAGGGACAGACAAACAGCGGAAAGCTATTTTGTTTTATACTTAATAGCAGTGAATATAAGAGCAATCAAAGACATTTCCTATTCCTTTATTTACATAGCCTTAATGGATCCAATCCTGATTAGACATGTAACTAATGCCTAGCGTAATCACTTAAGCATGCTCTAACTCTATTTCCTATACTAGTACCTGTTTACATTGCTTCTTAGAAGACATTTTCTTATTTTAAGTGTTGTTATCACTACATAGTATAAAACAAAGTCGCTTTCTCTGTCTCTATGTCCCTTTGTATGCTTAAATTTTTAAAACGAGGCAACGGATTTTGATGCGATTTTTTTTAATAAATAGAGTGATTCAAGATGAAGGTTTTAGTATATTAGGTTTATTAGGTTTTAGACAAAGCAGGCGAAGCCATATATTCCTGTCTTTGCCTTTTTTATTTTATCCCGGATAAATTAAGTTGAGACGAAGCCACATTTTTAAAGAGGCAACTCCCAGTTCCTTTGCTAGTTAATATGTCAAAATCAACGTGCAAACAGACGCTCATATAAAAAGTTGCTTTATATTTTAATTTTAATTGAGCCCATTTCATCAAACCCTTCTCAATGTTATCCATTAATCCAAGGAGACAGTAAAAGCACACCTGTGTGACTGGGCAAGTGAATGTTCGCCTTTCTACCGCTTATGGAACAGGTTCTGTTTAAATTATATAACGACTAAACAGTGGACGTCCAGATTTAGTCTGTAAGTAATCCGGAAATAATGAGGCGTAAACAACTAGTAGGTACCTACATAATATCTATGCTGAGTACCAGTATACATTTGCAGAACATTTGCTATTTTGCTATTTATAGTTTTAACGTTGTAGCCAAAGATAAAATTGTCTAAGATAATTAGTTAATACAAGTGATATTGATTTTGGAATATTTGTATTCTAATAGTACTGTTGTTTATGGTCCCCTTTGTAATCTAGGTACATTATCAAAGTATGTACGTTAAATTGCGACAAATTAATAATCAAATACCTACATAATTTCAATTGGAACAAAATCCTACTGTTAAAAACTTTGAACTTTACGTATAAACTACGTGTTAAAATATTTTTTACTAGCTGTGCTGCGCAGTTTTACCCGCAGTGCTCCGCTCCTGTTGGTCTTAGAGTGATGATATATAGCCTATAGGCTATAGCCTTCCTCGATAAATGGGCTATCTAACACCGAAAGAATTTTTCTAATCGGACCAGTAGTTCCCGAGATTAGCGCGTTCAAACAAACAAACTCTTCGGCTTTATAATATTAGTATAGATTAACCCTATAATTAAAAGAATGGCTAATTATTTCAATTGCAAGTGTGAAGTGACATCTTTTAATAATTCCGGATGCTTACAAACTTCCTAGTGTAAAACATTCCAGTCTTTTTATGTGAGAGGCGAACAAGCTTGTTATGAAACTAATAAAAAGTTTCCACAGTCTATAGCACTATTATAATTTCGGAATTAGCAAATTATAACAAAAAAATAGTTAAGATGTTTAACGTTCAAAATTACAAAAACTACTGGGTTAACTGTTACTAAGTCATTTTTGTAATTAAAGCATTTTGACGTGACAACGTCTTATAATTCGATAGAGCCGGCTGCACGCCCGAAAAAACATGACTCATGCGGCGTTACCTCGCTCTGAGGCGTTCCAGTGCAAGCGAGAGCGCGGAACGAGCGACAAAGAAGCACAATCGTTGTCACGTTCAACTATCGTCAGTAAACCGACTTTACAGACAACCAATTTTTTTTACCATAAGAATCGCCTCTATCTTTGCTTTTAACAATGTTGGAAAATTTTCAAATATTTGATTTGAAGTGTTGAAATATATTAACTACAAATTTCACTCTCATCTCGATAAATATCCATACTAATATTATGAATGCGATAGTCTGTCTATCTATTACTCTTCCACGATCAAACAAAAGCACCGATTTGGATGAAATTTGAAATGGAAAATACTTGAAAACTTAGAGTCAAAATATAATAGATATATTATATATATAAAATTCTCGTGTCACAATGTTAGTCTGCATACTCCTCCGAAACGGGTGGACCGATTCTCATGAAATTTTCTGTGCATATCGGGTAAGTCTGAGAATCGGCCAACATCTATTTTTCATATGTACCACGGGCGAAGCCGGGGCGGACCGCTAGTAGATATATATTAGAGTCAAAATATAATAAATTAAAGATTTTGCGTGTCGTCTCTTCCGCGGATGAAGCGGCTGTCTAGTCTCTTTACATTATATTATTTCCCTGTATTTTCCAATAATTTAATTATTTTATAACACAGTCTTAATTCTAAGAAACCATATTGTAATATAAACACGCGTGTATCCAATTAACTTCCGCACATATAATTTTATTTATGTTAATATTACCTACATTTATAATTCCCAAAACCTATTACGAAAATAATATGAGTAGCATATAATCGCCTAACATAGAATATTCGATTCGCAAGTCGCAAACATGAAAAAGATTTATATATGAGCCACTGAAACGAATAACTAGTGATGTTCATGATATATCGATACTTTGATAAATTGAATTGATATAAACTATAAAATATAAAACTTTATTCTTATGCATTTCATCATATACTTTATACAATATACATGTCATTGTATATTACAACATCAATCATTGAAAAGTACAATATAATATTGGAATTAATCACCAAACTAATGACATTTAATTAAAATTTCAAAATGGTCATATTAAAACCAAAAACGTAATATTAATAAAGATAGAACTATTTTAACCTCATATTACTTATTCCAAAGAATATGTAAAAACTATCCGAATAAGAATAAATAGAATATAAGGCAGCAGGCTCGAGGTCATAAATTTAGCACTCTCATAACCCAGAGATGCTAAATTTTAAAGTCTTGAAAATCTAAGGCAAGCCGCTGAGCAATTTTAAACTCGTTACACCAACATTCAAGTTTCTTCTATCCCTAAGGAAACTAACCATTTTTCAACTGAAAATTATGCACTGCATACACTTCTCAAAATGAAAATTTCAACGTGATATCTCTGAAATATGGTTGAAAGAGACACGTCTTATTCTGGCTTTGTATCCACATTTTTGTACGTTTTAGTTAATGGTAGAATTTTTAATCGTAAAGCACTTTTTAAATTGACAGAGTTGCTACACTATTCGTGTATGTGTTGATTATAAAAATGCTTATAATAGAGATTCGACTAATAAAGCTAAGCTATCGTTAAACGATATAATATTTAGTTCAATTGTACAAATATGTATGTAATTAATATGTACCTACCTATGCATAAATCGTAAAAATGTATAAAAACATCAAAAATACTTTACTAGTAAATTATCGATACCATTATAGCAAGCCTAGATGTCGAAGTAAATAGGCATAAATTGAATTGTGGGGTAATATTCCACTGTCTAGAAGTAAACGAGCCTCGTAATAGTTATATCGACTTCTAAGGCTTTGAACGCTCTTTTGGTATTGTATCGACGTTTTTCCTATTGTTTTTATCGTGAAACCGGGAAAAAATACACCAGAATGCTTTGATAAGAAATTAGTTTGTGGCTTTACTAAGAATTGAAACTCACATGTTATAATAATTTATTTAAGGGAAACTATAGATATAGAGATTGTTGACTATAAAAATAATTTATAAGTAAAATTACGGAATAGAAATTACTTAGATAAATATTATTTCAATAGTTAATGAAAATGACTTCATTGATCAAACTGGCTTAATTTTAGGAAATAAATAAAAATAAATAAATTTCATAATATTATTTTTGGTCTAAATAAATATTTATTTGGCTTCTGACAAATAATCAGGATCATATTATAATAAGCCCATTATTTGATCACTTTTCTATTCCTTATATAGGATATCAATTTCCTTACGGATACAATCCCATTCATTTCCTACCTCTTTTCCTTATTCCTATAAATATCACAAATAGGGATATTATATAACAAACCCATTAGCATCTGATGTTTAATGAACTAGATATCGAACATGGGAATCGCCTGCATGAATACTAATACCTACTCTCATCAGCCCAGAGCTTCGCTAATGTGAACACAAATGTTCGCTTAGAACTCGTATATTATGTTACAGAATTCTCACCCTTATATAACAGAAATATAGGCTATTTTCCACTGCACTGGTTTTGTACAGCGATATGAGGTGACGGCTTGCTAATGACTCATTAAGTCATTTGTAAGTACAGAGTTATAGCGCTACTTGCTTGGCTTATTTTTGTCAGTTAATAATTATAAGATAGGAAAATTTTGCGAAAGGATGTTCAATGTTCATGCTTTAAGAATGTAAATAATTTACATATTTTGAGTGAGACAAGCGTATAATATAGAGCTCGGAATCGGTGGTAAACGTTAAAAATATGTTATGACGATTCAAAAGTGCTTCTAGAAAAAATCTAATTGAATAAATAAATGTTTGAGTTTCGAGTTTTCTTTGATATGTCATAATAAATGATATCGACTCTTATTTCTTGTTAAAGCGCTTTGTAGAGGCTCTCTTTAATTATTTATTAATTATTTTATTACCCTAAAAGACAACAGTTCTAAAAGGAGTAGATAAATAAAATAATACTTAGATTGATTGCCAGTTGTATAAACGTTCTAAGTGACAACCCTAATTTGTCACCTGTCGTATGTATTTACAGATTATCTAGAAGTTAGAAAGTGCCTAACAATAGACCATTAGCTGTCTAAACAATTGTTTTACTGACATATTTATCATAATAGCAATTATTACGCAAGTTGTATAATTCGTCTATTGTTTTATTGTGAGAAATTCAATTGTTTATTTCCAATTTTTGAAAACTATTAATTTATAACAATAACTCTACTTTTCGTTATTAGTGCAAAATAATACTATTGTTTATTATTTGAATTTGAATATCTGTCCAAAAAAGAAGACATTATTATCTGCTAATAAATGCATTCTTGGAACAATAGATCGGGAACTTTGTAACCGAAATAATGTGAATTAAATCTTTAACGAAAATGAATGAAAAATATCTTAGTCTGACAGGACACAGTCTGACACACACTTACTTGTCCCTAAAGGAAATCGATCGGTGAAACAGATGTGAAATGCATCTGCCCCTTACCCCATACCCCCACAAGGAGATTCGGGAACATAGAATCCATTTTGTATTAGGATATGGGATAGATGCTAGACTTCTGTTTTACTGATCCCTCTTTGCGGACAAGAGACCAACCAAGATTGTTATTTCGATTTAATACGAATTTACTTCTTTATATTATGCATATTATTTGTCACTATTAATTATTTTCTTTTTTTCCAGAGCGCGCTTTCAACGTTAAGCGTCTATTCCAGGGTAGGACCGCCCTTGATTACACAAAAAAAAAATCCCGCTAATTTTCATTTTTATTGCGCGTAATTATTTTAATTAAATTCATTCCTATGAACTGTGTTGTCCTAAACCTTTCATTTTTGTTTCTACACACACAAAATATCACATTTTTTTCACGAATCACATCTTAACCAAAACATAAAATATTCACCTCCATCCAAATATTCACTTTGGACAACAGAACCGTCAAATTTAAAGTAAAAATGCGCGCACAAAACTCAGAGCACAGATAATGAAAAAACCGTTACAGATTATAAATTAAAAACTTAAACTTACAAATGTCTTCATGTCGATAGACTTAAATGATCTCACGACTCTATCGTTGTGTTGCGGTACCACAGATGCACTAACTTTTTATACAGTCAGGAAGTGAAGGTAGGAACTATGAGAAAGGCTGCAGATTCATTTTAGAACTTTTTTCCAATTAACTTTTTTTGTACGGTATGATTTTTGAAAAGGTAAAAGTGTGCCAATATGTTAGTGTAAATATTGTTTGTGAACAATTAATGCAATTTGATATATGCAATCTTGGGCGGGTTCAATGACCTGTACGATTTTTTGGTGGGATGAAAATTTAGGGACTTGTACGATATAGGATTTATATTAAATTTTATTATCTAGCCTTTTAACAACAAATTATACAATAATGTTTAAAACACATAACAGTAGTGGTTTAAAAAGCTTATAAGAAAAAATAGATACGTATGAACAAAAAACTGCGTAGGTACCTACAAGTCATAAGTAAAGTAAGTCAATGGAAAACTCTTAGAGATTTTGTAATACATACAAACGTAATCCTATCTTTACATTTAATGCCAAATAAGCTTATTCCTACTTTACAAGTAAATGCAGAGGAAACATAAATCCTCACAAGACCTACCCAGTGAATAAAACATAGTTTAATGATCTTTCTCGATCGTTAAATGGGAAGTAAGAAGACTGTTAATTGGTTATTAGATGGGTCTTATTTATAAGCTAATAACAGAACTAATGCTACTGCACCATATCCACAAAATTGTTTACATTTCTCTAAATTACTAGCTCGCCCCGGCTCTACGTGAACAAACTTTTTCGTAGTCAAAGTAGAGGCCCGAATTTTTTATAAAATTTAGGTTATTATTAATGTTAAAGAAATAAATACTTCCCAGTTCCTTTCAAACATAGGAAATATATACCTTCAAAGAATATAATTTGTAACTGGACCTGTAAAAGCTGTTATTGAATAAAAAATGATGAAGGTAATAATGCATCATACGCACCGGAAACCTGTGCATATAATATTATAATATATATTATGTCATTGATACATTGCATTACATACATTCCTAATATTATAAAAATAAAATAAAATAAAAATCATTTATTGAACAATTTGTGGGTTAGGTACAAACATGTAACATTTGGACCCCAAACTAGGACAGCCTGTATTTTGGGAATATTAGGTATATACCCGATAAAAAACTATGTTTTCAGTTGTAACCTCTTTTATAAACAGTCAGCTCTAAATATGTCCTATATTAAAAAAAAGTTGCGTGCGTGCGTGTTTCCACAGGAATTAGGCCACACTGTTACAGTCAGAATATTATGCTTAATAAATAATATTTTCTTAAATAGTCTTGCAAGTTGCACATCTACAAACACGGATCGCCCCGTTATCGCCTGTGGTAAGTAGGTACATAGTATATATTTTATAGACTAAAGCTTTCAGAGATCATTTGGAAATCCAACAGTGAAAGATTTTTTCAAATCGGTCTAGATGTTCCTGAGATTAGTGCGTTCAAACAAACAAACTTTCCAGCTATACTTAATATTTTAAATGTAAAATGAGCTGAAAAAGGATGATTGCTGTACCTACTAGAATTAATGCTTAATTTAAAAATAAATTTATATTGATGGAAAATAAAATGTAATTTAATGTTTCATAATATTAAGACTAAGAATAATTTATTTACATAGAAGGCAACAATAATTAAGTCATCTGTGCTACTGAACAGAATAACATGAAATTTGATAAGTATGGAAAAATGTGAATGTAATTTAGGCAACCTTTCTATTTTTTACGGTATGTTACCGCAAAACCGCAAACCGTAGGTTATTATTATGTCATACGATTTTATATAAGCCTATAGATAATTTTATTATGATATTGAATGTTTTATTTTAATGTTAATCATGGAGATTGCTAGTGGATTTCCACTTTAAAATAATTGATCATAGTGTAGCTTAGTGACGATAAATACATTTTTTTTAAATTTCCATAAATACTTCGCTGACTTCCGAAAGAAATACTTTGGTGAACGAAATAGCAAGAAATTGAATCAACAGTGATATAAAAGTAGAAGCTTTGACTTTTCAAATACTAACAATTTTAAATCGATTTCAAAGCTTGTTATGGGTAATCTGTACGTGCTCAATTTTTTTTTTGATGATTTCCTTTTTTTATGAACGATTACATATTTTATAATGTTTCAGACTCATATTTTTGTTCATTTTAATAGACTCTCGTTAACATAATTATAATATTATAGGTAATTCACATCAGGTATAACCTACAATAAAATGTAAAGGTATACCTTTACATTTTATTGTATATATTATATTATAAATTTTACAAGCGCATTGTTTTTACAACACTTCTTTATCATTAAAACCTGTAAAAGTCGGAAGCTCCCTCCTTACAAACTGCTCGTGCTGTCAATCTGATTGCATAAGTTTCATTTATATAATTAAAATCATTAACAAAAATATGTACATATATAAGATATTCAGTGCACAACAACATTCACGTCTTCATCTCAACGCAAAGTCGAAAACACGAAGAGCATAAATTATTTTCTACAGTTAAATTTTTGCAAATACGTAGCACAAACAGAGAAATTAATCAAACATAAACATGGCAAGAATATGATAATTTATTCGTATGAAACAAAACGATTCGACTGTTTCATCTGTTTGTTAATTGATTCAGGAACCAAGCTTTTCATATCGATTAAATGTGGTCGATAATTTTTATACGAAGGATTGATAAAATAAAACTTAATAAAAACAGTACCATCTGAATGATCTGATAGTGATATTATTATATCATCTATAAGGATCAACTACATTATAGTTACATCATACATTTTATGATTATGTAGGTAATTTCAAAGTAAATAAAAGTGGAACTCGTGAATGGTGTGCTTTATTTCAAAATCTAAACAATATGATATCTGTAATACCATTGTTTAATCTGTAGAATCTATTTTTATAATATTAGTAAAAATTATACCTTCTTGAAATTACTAGCTTTCCACCCGCGGCTCCGTCCGCTTTGTTTACGCACCGCACCTTCCTCGATAATGACTTATTAAAAAACGACGTGTGGCACTCGGGGACTGCCGCGGTAAAGCTATTGCATGCTATGCCTTTGTAGCGACACCTCGCTCTGAATCGCGCAAGCGAAATTTTTTCGCTACAGAGATATACAGGGTGGGCCATGAATTAGTTAACATTTGAAAAAATCGTATAAAAAAAACCAATTAACATATTTTTGAAATCGTTTATTTACGAGAAAGCTAATTAGTTGTAATTTATTTTTTAAAAATTATTTCGTCTAAATCACCACCGTTTCGGTTTTTGCACTCATCTAAGCGAGTCCTGAAGTTTTCGAATACTCTTCTGCAAAGAGACCGCGAGATCGCCGACATCTCTTCGGTGATTTTTTCTCTAAGTTGACGCAGTGTATTCGGTTTATCAATGTAGACACGACTCTTTAAATAACCCCATAGAAAGAAGTCTGCTGGGGATAGATCTGGTCTTCTGGGTGGCCATGGGATGTCACCCCGTCTGGATATCAACTTTTCCGGAAACATGACTTTGACCACCGGCAAGGACTCGTTCGATATGTGACACATGGCTCCATCTTGTTGAAACCATGTGTTACGATTATAGCCAGCATATTCCAGTAGCATCGGTGCTTAGAACTCCCGTAACATTTTCACATACTCGGCAGAATTAACTGTAACTGAACGGCCTCGAGAATCTTCAAAAAAGTAAGGTCCGATGATTCCTTTTGCTGAAATTGCAGTCCATACAGGCCTTAGGAGAGTGAAGTGGCCTCTCATGTTTAGCTTTAGGATTTTTGCTGCTCCAATACCTGCAATTCTGTTTGTTTACATGTCCATTTAGGTGGAAATGGGCTTCATCAGAGAATAAGATGTTGTCAAAATTACTGAATCGAGTTAACATTGTTTCGGCATATGACTTACGCAAATTTAAATAATTAGGGTTTAGTTCTTGCACTAGCTGGATCTTATATGGATGTAATTTCAAATCTTATTTCAAAATACGGCGTAATGATGTGTGGGATAATCCTAATTCAGCCGAACGTTTGCGTGTCGATAAATCTGGATCACGTCGAACAGAAGCGGAAACTTGCTGCACGTTCTCTTCGCTCCGAGAAGTCCACGGGCGCCGGTTTGTTTCACATTTAGTGTAGATCCCGTCTCTTCGAACTTCTTCACCCATTTCTTTATTAAAGGAGCACTTGGACACTGACTTAAGTCGTGTAAACCGAAATAAGCGTCTCACAGTAATGAGCGAAAAGTTGTTTATATGAAACTGTTTCACGCAGTAAGCGCGTTGCGGCCCCGTGAAGCGATCCATTGCGACTAAATTTCCAAGAAGCGAGCTAGTGCCCCCGCTTGCGCCCGCGCCCCGCGCGGCAATAGTTTGCGTGGTAAGTTACATTTAAATGTTAACGAATTCTTGGCCCACCCTGTACAACTTTCCGACATCATCCATTGAGGCCTTAACGGCCGGCCAGTCGAGTAGACTGGTCGAGAATTCTTCCTTTTTCGATGGAGCAATTCCACCTTCCTTCCTCCACACCTTCAAGCCACACCTCCGCCCGTCGGAGTGGGGGAGCGTGAGGTTTTTCGTTACGGAATTTCTCGATTCGGTCCCCGCGCTCAAGGCCCGCGATAGAAGCTATGCAATAGCTTAAAAATCTGTTCCTTAGTTTTGAAAATCTTAGCATACAGACACACAAACGGCGAAAAGTTACTTTTTTATACTATAATGATAATAGCATTTAAAACAAAAAGACATTGGTCTGAAACCCACGCGAGTGAAGCCCCGGGCAAAGCTAGTCTAACAGGACCCTTCCTCTGGGACCATGGTGGTCCTATGTAAATTATCTGTGTATATTTTAATATACACAGATAATTTCCTTTAGGAACATTTAACAGACATAATATTTTGTATAAAATACATCATATTTGACAGACATGTAAAATATAGTGTGAAAAAAAAATATAGAAGTTCAACTACTCTTAGTACATGCATGTTCATAACATAGCAAGTCGACAGCTTATTCAATGAGCACAGAAACAACTTCCGATTTCTAGTTTGCTGAGTTTGCTTCCTAACCACATCCAATGGAAAATCCCAGTAATTTTTTTTATTGGAATAATTAAAACATTATAAAATTCAGATAAGCATAAACAGACAAAAATATTATGATATCATGAACCAAAGTCCAAAACCACAACCAAGTCCTCAGAGACCAAAGTCCTCCGAAGCGCCTTGGCCGATTTTAATAATGGTTTTATTTTATTATTATTAGGTAGCTCTGATTATAGGTCGTCAATTATTTTAATATCCCAATAAAGATATTCAGTTAGAGTAACGTTTATTGGGTCAGTGAGATTGTAAACATTTGATGCGTGACAAACGAAGCATTACTAAACGTAGCTGATAGCTCGTCAATCATCCATGACTAGGAAACCCGTTAACAAATAATGCATTTATAGATATTATATATTATGTGGTTTCAAATAGCCTTAAATAATTTAGAAAGACATTAAAGATTTTAACGGATTTTAAGCGCGATTTATTCATGATATTAATTATCCCGACGTTTCACACACTTTGCAGCGAGCGTGGTCACGGGGAGACTAAGATGTAATGAATTAAATATTTATTTTTTATTTTGAGGCATAATACCTAAAGTCAAAATTTGAAAATCTTTTGTCAAACGCGAATTTATTCTAAAGATTTTCCAATCATGCATTCAATGAAGATAACGGATGGCTCATGTTTTTTTTTAATAATTAATTTGTCTATTCTTTGGGAATGGAATGAGATTGACTATATTACCTATACCTAATTAAATGGCGGCGAATACACAAGATAAACAATAAAGCCGGTGATTAAAAGTAAAAAATAACTCTCAGAGAAAGTTCTATTCAACACAAAGGTAGTTAGTAGTTACTCTGAATGTGATTAAAATAACGCCTAGTGCCAAAAAAGCAATATGTTTTGTTTTACTTAGGTATACAGTTTTACCCAAAAATGTATCGGTACTAATTTTATAAATACCACAAAAACTATTAAATGGATTTTGATGAAATTGGCTATGTGATTTATATACCAGAATAATACAAAAGCTCCTAGCTAGCTTTCGCCTTCGGGTCTGCCCGTGACAATGCCCAATGGGTCAACCTGGGCCGAGCAGGGTCGAGCGGCTAGTGAATATATGTATTGTAATCTAATACCTTTTAGATATATTTTTTTTTATTTTAGAAATAATTAAATTAAACATTCGATGCAAAGAAAATTATACCAGTTAACATCTAATATAGGTACATATTTATTACTAGCTGCGTCCCGTGGGTGAAGATCCGCGTTCCTAATCGTTATAAAATATCAAATTAAAATTTAGCCTATATTACACCCGGATATCTTTCAATGAAAGTCCCGTCCAAATCGGTCCAGCTGTTCCCGTGATTAACCGGAACAAACAACCTACCGTGTATCCATATGCATTTGGTAAAAAGCGGTTATTTTAATATCACAAACAGACACCCCAGTTTTATTATTGTTATAGATTTAGTAGAACACTAAACATAAGCATTTTAACTACTTATATTTAAGCTTATATCGCTCAAGACAAGTTAAGGGGCTGACAACACCAAATTGAAGTTATTTGAGCAGTTTTTTAAGAAAAGATATTTATTCTAGCCCATCAAAAAAAATATATGTAATATTCATCATATTTCGAAGAATGTGGACGGACTCGATACATAATTGGACGAAATCGGCTCGATAGAAAATAATTGCAAAGATTGGTCTTAAAATCATCATTAAACGATTCTATGTCTTTATTTTTTTTTGACGTACGGGTCTGCAATTTAAAACACGAAGTCAACATATTCATACCTGAAACTCTAACGAGTCATATTTCGCATATGACCCACACTTTTCCTTAAATCACATATTTTCTTATTATTTTCTTCTACGACCAGGCCCCGCCAAGTAACAGTGATATTGCGCTCTCGTTTGCGCACACTGTCCAATTGTATGGGAGTAAAGGAGAGCGCAATCACTGTTAAATTTGCTCTTAACAGCCCCTTATCAGTTTGATTGCACATAAATATAGTTTATTTGACTTTAATTAAGGGTGTAGATTCACTTCCTCGTGAAATCGTACTCGTATACACATTAGTAATAAGTTACGGGTAAACTATTGCGTTTGTACATTTGCATCTTGACTAGAAATAATAAAAAATAACAGTTAATTCATTATTTGAGAAGATATTTTCAGAAAAGAACAATGTTTAGATTAAGAAAATGATAGGTATGACGGTCACAATTAAAAAAATTTCATGTATAATTAAGACGTCAACGTAGGCGAAAAGTGGAACTCATAATTTTTTAATCTATACTAATTTGTTTGTTTGTTTGAACGCGCTAATCTCAGGAACTACTGGTCCGATTTGAAAAATTATTTCGGTGTTAGATAGCCCATTTATCGAGGAAGGCTATAGGCAATATATCATCACGCTAAGACCAACAGGAGCGGAGCAATGCGGGTGAAACCGCGGAGCACAGCTAGTTTATAATAATTCCGTGGAATGTAAGATCAAACACAAGAAAATAACACAGCTATTTCATTATTATGTAAGTACATCTAAACAGACATTTGCAATTCGCCGGCCCATTAGCATCCACCTGTAACAAAAATCATTACATTTGTGCATTAATCGTAATAGTGCAGTACATTCCTTTGAGATTTCACTTTCATTTTCATTTAATCACGTTCAAACTAGATTCTTACGCTCCGGATGGTTGGTTATAAGTACATCAAACTACATGACAACCGAATGATCCTGGGTATAAAACACTAACTTTTACTCACGTCTTCGCGGAACAGTCAATGGAAATTATTAAAAGTAGGTAATAGCGCTATCTATCGGAATTTATAAAATTTGGAGTGATTCAATTATGCGTACCTAATCATAATGGAATTTCCTATCAGCATGAATTGTTTTACCGCTGTAAAAAGTGGTCTATCATTTTCTACGCACCTAACAATCTCCAGACACAAAAATCGTACCATAAAAATATTATGTGAAATGCGATGCGATGAAAGAAACCAGCATTTATTTTTCTACTAGATAGGTCATAATAATATTATCGGAGACAAATCAGGTTTAATAAAACTAACCTAATTGTAGGTAATTGGTAATAGGTATCAATCATCAGCTTCTATTGTTTGATCCGATGCAAGTTGATAGAATGATTAGATCAGTATCATAATATTATGATTATTTCAAATTTTTACGTCAGTATCTTTATCTATTGAGCCACCACTTCTCTACATAAAACTATGTTAGGTACACTCCATACATTTCGATCAAAACATCAATGTGTAATCAAAACATCTAATTTTGATAATGAATTTTAATTATGGTTATTATAAAAAACTTGAACAAATTGCTTAATCATAACAAGCGTTCAAAGATTGTATCTCTTGCAATAATTATCACTATATTTTGAAACGGTTTGTTATAATAAAGATAAAGGAGAGTGTTACGATAAACTAGATATAAATCTCTAAATCATTTATAATTTTACCCAGTCATTACAGTAAAAGTATACCGATGTTATCTTTCATTAAGATACCTTACCTAACTTTTGCGTCTTTTATTACCTTCTTAGTTCTTTTATAAAAGAAAAAAAATAGAGATAGCAGAAACAGAGCCGTTGTGGATGTGCGACTTTTCGTCTATAATAAAGTAACTATGTGAAAGAAGAAAAAAATAATTAAATTAATTGTAATTATTATTTTTGAAATAAACGTACCTAAGAGAAGACGGAAAGTTGACAGTAACTTAAACATGCTTTGATATAAATTATAAATATAACATTTTTGAAGAAGTTGAAAGGGTTGCGTAATGATGTGTTTGTTTCTCGTATTATACTTCCAAAGATAATATGTATAATTATAAAATCAAGTTTTAACACTGTATCGGAATCAAGTTCTATCATGCCATAATATAATGTCGAGTGAAAG
Organism: Colias nastes; assembly: GCA_907164665.1. Classification (NCBI taxonomy): domain Eukaryota; kingdom Metazoa; phylum Arthropoda; class Insecta; order Lepidoptera; family Pieridae; genus Colias; species Colias nastes. Next base: position 24,374 of record CAJQZM010033942.1, read on the forward strand.
CAATGAAACCCTTTCATTTTTCTTAATTATTAACGCCTTGTATTTTCAGTCTAATTCCATCGTAACTTAGCTGTTGAAAGGAATGTTAGTGCATTGAAAACGGCACTTAATTGTATGGTGCATTGGACATGAACAGAACATAATTGTATGGTATAGATCTGAATACAGAAGGATGCTTTATCGGGCAAATTGTATAGCCGTAGAACGAATTACAGGATCTGGCATCCAAAATAATAGGTAAGTATCGTAAAACTAGTCGCGTATAGAATCTTTGAATATAATATTACTTTTTTTGTGTTTGTTTTCGGGTTCCGTACCGAAAGGGTAAATCGGGATCCTATTACTGAGAAGTCACTGTCTGTCTGTCTGTCCCCAGGTTGCTATTTTACCAACAAATAGGTACTATAAAACAGAATGAAATAAATATAACAAATATTTTTAGCTATATATATAGCTGAGTCCTTTGAATGCATAGAATGTAGCATTTTTTAGTAAATAATATATACATAATATATATACATCCATACTAATATTATAAATGCGAAAGTAACTCTGTCTGTCTGTCTGTTACTCAATCACGCCTAGGCCTAAACTACTGAACCAATATTCATGAAATTTGGTATGGAGATATTTTGATACCCGAGAAAGGACATAGGCTACTTTTTATCCCGGGAAAATGACGCAATCCCGGAAATCCCACGGGAACGGGAATTATGCGGGTTTTTCTTTGACTGCGCGGGCGAAGCCGCGGGCGGAAACCTAGTATAAAATAAATCTGTAGAAGGGTCAATTCTGTACATTGAAAAAAATGAAAAAATAAATAGCGGGGGTGTTACTGGATCGATACCAAACCCAAATATGTGATTAAAAAATTTTTTTTCTGTCTGTCTGTCTGTCTGTCTGTCTGTATATGCTGACATCACGTGAAAACTAACGGTTCGATTTCGATGAAACTTGGTATAAGTATACCTTATTATCCTGGGCATAAAATAGGATACTTTTTATCCTGAAAAAATACGTGGAAAAAAAAGACGGGTTGCACTCCGGGAGTGCCGGCAGAAGTGAAAACTTGATTATTAACGTTCAGCATGTTTGATATTTTGGAATGGTATTCGTCTTACGCATGGAATATAAGGGCTAAAAAAAAAAGACGGGTTGCACTCCGGGAGTGCCGGCAGAAGTGAAAACTTGATTATTAAGGGTGCTATTACATATTTTTACAAAAACACGCTGTTTTTCGGTACCATTTTAACTTAAAGCAATTACACGTGAGAACATAGTAATATCTTAATTTAAAGATAATATATTCAGCTCTACGTTCATCTTATAAAAATTGTACGACGTCATACAAAATTGTCGCTGAAATACGATTTTCCCAGCACAATAATCGCATAAAATGCAAAAAAATGGGGTCTAAAACGGTACCATTTTAAGAAAATTAAAAGCCTAATCTATCTTCTAAAGGTAGCATTCGGATCTGGGCGGTCGCGACCCGGCAGCCGCTGCCCCGCAGCCGCGACCGTGGTCGCGCCGTACCGCTTCGTAGGGAATTGTATGCGATAGTTACCGACGCAAGCGACCGAGCCGCGCGGCCGAGGGGCGCGACCTGCTCGCGATTTTGGCAGCGCCGCCGGACCGCTCCGGGAGCAGTACGGTCGCGCTGCTGGCGACGTTTACCGATGAAAACGACGAGTTTTTAGTTGAATTAATTGCTAAAAATCCACCACTTTACGATCCTCGACTCAAAACCTATAAGGATAATGTTATGATAAAATAAATCGATTTTATTCCTCTTTGATGATAGTAAGACCAACATTATTTGATCATACTCTTCTTCGTCCTCTATCAGTCTCTTCAGGAGTTCTCGCTTTCGTATATTTGACTATTATTTTGACTGAGTGCTGTTTGACTACCGCGCGTGGCAGTCGCTGCCCGGGTCGCGGACGCTGTTATCCGTAAGCTTCTGGCAGCGCCGCACAGCAGCGACAATGCAGGGCCGCGGCTGCCAGGTCGCGACCGCCCAGATCCGAATGCTACCTTTACCTATACATTATTGAGGGATATATCCGTACATGGCGTGAATAGGTTGACAAGTCGAAAATGCATACTTTTCAGGGCAGCCTTTTGAAGTTTACTTTTTTATTGGTAAATCCATTTTTTTTGTATTTTTGTTTTTTTTAATTGCATTATATTTTATAAGAATCGACGTTTCAGATTATTACATAGAATTTAATTATTTTGATTTTTATCATAACAAAAACAGACATATCAAGTCGTTCACCGACGACTTGTCAATGTATTCACCTAATGAATTTAGACCCGAATTCAAAATTTAATTTTCTACGTACAAATCGAACGTAAAAATAAGCATAAAAATAAATATATTAACATTAATAAGTAGGTATGTATGTTATCACAATATGTAATTAAAAATGGATATTAGAAATAGTAGGTACCTAGGTAATTAAAAAAAATATTTTTTGTAGTATGTAGGTAAGTATATAGGTAAGGTATATAAGGTAACTAAATAGGTATGTAGGTAAGGTAAGTATAAAAAAATATAAAGGAAATACTATTTATTTATTCAAAAAAAAAACAAATCAAATTATAAATTTTTAAATTACCAAATTAATAAAATCAAAGCGGAAATAGTAATTATTCACAGTCTTCTCCATTTTCTTGTACATCGGGGTCTTCCGTATCTGAATCTGGATCTCTGTCGGGAGCGCTATTATCGGTCTTTATATTTTTATAAAATTCATGAAATGCGGGATCTATTAATGGTAATAGATTCATCAAGTCCTTCTTTTTTTCTTTACTTATCGGTAAAGTGTCTTTGGATACAACTTCCAGCTGTATGTTGTCAAAATTTTGTTTGCCCCCTTTTCTGTAATTTATTACTTTAAAAGAGCTTTCATTGTCCAAATCTGTCTTGAAACGAATTTCTCCTATGGGATCTTTATATTGCAGCCATTTTACAGGTTGCCATAAGAATTTATCACCAGAGGTATCCTTTTTTTTAACTGTGAATGGTCCTTTTTTCGAACTTAATTCCGAAAAATTTAGAAAATCATCAAGCTTCATTGGTACAACCTGGTACAACGTTAAATGCATTATTAATCTTGCAAGATCTTACCAGTTGAATCCAATCATTGAGATGGTTTATTTTTATCTGCGTTTTCTTTTTTGTGCGCTCAATGAGAGAATGATCCGAATCACACTCGCATGTGGCTGTGTCCACTGACGAGAAACTTATGGTTGATAAATTGATTGTCTCTAGCGGTGGATGCATGTGCCGTAAACTCAAACTCAAACTCAAACTCAAACATTTATTTATTCAATTAGACTACTTTTAGTAGCACTTTCGAATCGTCATTACATAAGTATTTTTAACATTTACCACCGATTCGGAAAGCAGTATCTATGGAGAAGAACCGGCAAGAAACTCCATAGTTGCTCTTTTAAAATCATGTCAATACTTATTACATAATCTGTAACTTATATCTAACTTCATAATATATCATAATATGCCAAAGAACTGTCCTGTGGTTCTTACGCGACAACCCTCCATGGATTTTCATCTTCCATATATGTATTCCTTAATGCTATAATAGGCTCTCTGAACTAATATAATATTTTTGACGTGACAACGTCTTATAATTCGATAGCGCCGGCTGCACGCACGAAAAAACATGACTCATGCGGCGTTACCTCGCTCTGAGGCGTTCCATGTAAGGCTTGAAGTGCAAGCGAGAGCGCGGAACGAGCGACAAAGAAGCACAATCGGACGTTGTCACGTTCAACTATCGTCAGTAAACCGACTTTACAGACAACCAATTTTTTTTACATGAGTTTTAAATTTAGCACTACCAAACTCTTTAATACAATGTGGAATTCTGTTGTAAAAGCGTATACCTAGACCCATAAATGAATTTTTAACTTTGGCTAACCGGTAAAATGGCATTTCAATTTTATTTCTGTTCCTTGTGCCATAACAGTGTCTATCTCCTACTCTTGTGTGTAAGTCGGCGTTTTTGTGTTCATGCAAAATATTATTAAATATATACTGTGAT
>CAJQZM010033943.1:0-14362 GCA_907164665.1 Colias nastes
ATATATCATTACGCTAAGACCAACAGGAGCGGAGCAATGCGGGTGAAACCGCGCGGCACAGCAAGTAAAAGGTAAACACACGGTAGCACAGGATTATTATGCAACTTTAATAGGCCATTTGAACATCCATCGCGTAGGGACGGATAGACTGACATACATACGCGGCGACCATTCAAACTGTTAGTAATGTTACTTTCGACAACGTCTTTAGGCGCTTACCAGCTTGCGACTGAACAACTATTTAGTCGCAAAGTCGCCACTGGTTAGATAAATATTGTATGAACTATATCATCATCATCAGCCCATATAATATGTTCCCACTGCTGGGACTCAATGAAATTTGGCATAATTTAAAATGTAGATAAATATTTAAGAACATAGATCATTCGTTAACTGTTAAAAATTGTGAATTTTGAAATAATACCTAGTTATGTGGTTACTTTTAACTGAATGATAAATTATATGATAAGGACGATGAAGATATGTATGAATATTAATGCACATAATATACCTAATATTGTAGCTTAATCTGACAATTATTTGCGTCTCGGTCGCAATTTTTGCAAGTGTGTACAGAGCCTTAAATTATAAGTGTTTCACAGTAGATAATTATCTACAATACATCTGATTGCAAAAATGAATTCACTTTTCGTCCGAAGCATTTGCGATATTTATATAAATATACTTTAATATAAATGTGTAATGTTTTTTTGTATATTGTGTTAGTTATTAGTAAAGAGGTGTAACAAACAATTACATCAATACATTTAAACTTAAATTAATATTTAAAGCTTATTTTTATGAATCTATAAAATCGGCTTATAAAATGATTAAGTAATATAATTAAGTATACCAAAGTAACTCGATCTGTCTGTATCATAGAGATCTGTATGTTTCATTTAATGACCACAGAAGTAAATTGACTTTGATTTAGGTTAAACTTAGAAACAACATAATAACAACATCATACTTAAAGATTTAATTGAAAATCAAGCATACTAGTGTTAAATACTAGTATTATAAGAAAAATCGATCACTGACCTTGTATAACATTTAAATTTCTTGAAAACCGTACATTGCACCTCGTTACAATTATTAACTATTCACACGCAACGCCTTTGTGGTTGAACACGATTTAAATTTAGAATTTTCTCCCGCGAAGGTTGGCTTCGTTTTTTTTTTTATTTTTCATTTTTTTTTCTTAAGTGCCAGAGTTAAAGGAATTGTCTATGATACAAAGAAGTATTTATGGCAAGAATTAATACTTTTATATAATTTATACATCGAATGATTTATTTAACGTTTTTTAATTTGTTTATTTAATTATATTTAAATAAATATTGTGTATATTCATATTTATTACTTATTATATCGTGGAAAACAAGAAGCGACTAAATTTCGACTAATTATTAATTAAGCATTATGAATAACGTAACTTAACTAGGTATTAAAAATTAATTTTTTCCACTCCATTATTTGCCTTTATAATTTCGTATCAGGATAAAATATCAGTATCACAATGACGTCACAATTCATAACTATCATGACATCATGAGTGTCACGCAAGATGGTAAGAGAAAGTGTCATAACGATCGGATTGTTTACTAGAATGTAGTTTATTCTGCGAATATTTGTCAAGATGCCAGTATTACTTCCAGTGTGGAATAATAACAGCGATATACAGGGTGTCCCACTGTTGGTATACTAAGCTCAAAGGAGGTTATAGTTTTGCATACGCTGAATACGTAAAAAATACTTATAAAATTCCAAACGCATTTTTTTTTCAAATAGATGATTTCTTAAAACTTTATGTGTACACTCATAACAATCAACCCCCGCAACTTTGCCACCACACATGAGCTATCGTTTGAGATTAAGATTATGTTTTCATAGACAAAATGCTCACATTAGCGAAGCGGTATATGCCGGTTGCGCGAAGCTAGAGAAGAAAACATTGATTTTCAGGAAAAATTTAGCAAAAAAATTTTGACGTAATTTTGTTGTTTAAGTATTTTTTACATGATCAGTGTTTGCAAGACTACAAGTTCCTTCGCGCTTAGTATACCGATAGTGGGACACCCTGTATAGGTTGTATGGCGCCATCACTTTCCCATACTGGAAATAATATTGCTATAAGATAACTAATAAGATCTTTGTACAATATTTATTGGTCTGTGATAGCATCTTACAAATAGGCCTATGTAAAAATAGTGTAAATAGACGAAATATTATTATGTTATTGGCCATGAAAACAAATTCATTTTAAAAATTTCTTACTTAGGTATTCAATTTATTTCATTCGTAATTCGTATATGCATTATAAATTTAGTACATGTCTAAAAATAATCATTTTTACAATAATATATACTAAAAGTAAATAATATTATATTTATCGGTTTAACTATAAGGCCTAAGTTCAACGACCTATCCCCGGTCAATGACCTCTTAAGTAAAGGATGTAGTACTTAATAAACTTGATTAGAAGGAATCAGGATGCGGCCTGCTTCATCGATTTATATTTAACTATGTACACAATATATAGATACAACCAGTAGGGAAACTCCATACAACACGTTCGAAATGGCAATTTCTTTAGCAATTTTAAGTTGTTTTTGCGTAAAGGAATAAAAAAAAATCATTCATTGATACTCGAACACATCGAAATAGGTTTAACATTTCAACACAGCATTTCAATAGATTTAAAGTAAGAAAGTGACAATTAAGTCATCGTTTTGACAGCTAATAACTGTAAGTAATAAAATGGAAGAAATGTTACTTCCTTTTCAATCGACTTTAAAAAACAGTAGGTATAGTTTGTTGTCAATTCGACTGTATTTTTTATGTTTGTTACCTCAGAACTTTCGACTAGGTGAATCGATTTTGATGTTTATTTTTTATTTGAAAGCTGGTGACTTCTGTAATTTTAAAACGGTTTAGAATTTTGTCAAAATTAATTATTTAGTAGATCTTAAAAGTTACGTAAAAGCTGTTATTAGTGGTTCTAATAAATAAAATAACTAGATTTCCGACCGCGGCTTCGCCCGCGTTTTCAAAAAAAACCCCCATAGTTCCCGTTCCCGTGGGATTTCCGGGATAAAACCTATCGTATGTGTTAATCCAAGTTACCCTCTATATGTGTGCTAAATTTCATTGTAATCGGTTCAGTATTATTTGCGTGAAAAAGTAACAAACACACACACATCCAAACAAACTTTCGCATTTATAATATTAGTAGGATAGCTAGGATGACAACACAGACGAAGTCGCGAACGGAAAGCAAGTATGTTAAACGCACATAAAATCTTTTTTTCTGAAATTTAATATGGAATTAAAACTTTTCCCGAAAATTCTGATAATCTGTATTATTTCCTCTTAATCTGTTGTTCTTTATATCGAACATCAAACAGATATAACAAAGGCAAAAGTTTGTGTGTATGTATTTATATTACTCTTGACTGAAAGTATTGGTGAAATTTATATATAGAAGTAGCTTATCATCATCGTCATCATCATCATGATCATCATCATCATCAGCCCATATACGTTCCCACTGCTGGGACATGGGCATCACAAAGTAGCTTATATCAAAGATTAATCTATTCTATTTAAAGGAGAGTGTGTTTGTTTGCTTGAACGCGCTTATCTCAGTAACTTCTGGTCTGATTTGAATAATTCTTTCAGTGTTAGATAGCCCATTTATCAAGGAAGTCTATAGACTATATATCATCACGCTAAGACTAACAGGAGCGGAGCAATGCGGTTAAACCGCGAGACACAGCTAGTAGGCTATAAAATATACATCATCACGATAAGACCAACAGGAGCGGAGCAATGCGGTTAAACCGCGGGACACAGCTGCTAGCTTATAATATAATTTAGGATTATGAATTATGATAACATTAGTAGTAAATACTATAATATAAAATATTTTAACACCTTTGTATTTTAAGTAAGATAATAGTAAATTATACTACATAGTATAAAACAAAGTCGCTTTCTCTGTCCCTATGTCCCTTTGTATGCTTAAATCTTTAAAACTACGCAACGGATTTTAATGCGGGATTTTTTTAATAGATAGAGTGATTCAAGAGGAAGGTTTTAGTATATAATTTATTAGGTTTTAGACAAAGCAGGCGAAGCAGCGGGCGGTAAGATATTATAGTATAAATAGAATAACTATAAACAATGACTAAGCCATAATATTTAATGAAAATTAGGGAGTGACAGAATATGGGTGCGTCGCTCGTTAAAATTTGTCTTCGTGTTTTAAAGACTATTGCGTTACAAATGGGTATTTTATAGAAAACTAGCTGTACACCCTGACTTCGCTCGTAGACTATCGAATATCGTTCGTACCATTTCAAAAACTGTCATTGGTTTATGCTCTGATACTCCTACAAAATAAACTTATTATGGTTCTTAATTTAACAACATGTGGAATTAATTACCCGACTACGGCAATGCAAAAGGAGGAAAGGCGTAGTCACACGTTAATTATATACCCTTGCATATTATCTACCGTAGTGACTGTGGTAGTGACCGTAGCACTTTGACAACGTGTGACTGCGGTTTTCCAAACATGAAAATTTAACTCTACGTGGAATATTGCATTCTTCAGAATAGTATTGTATGACATTATTGTCAATACAACGAAGGCATCTTGGTAGAGTCTACTGTGTCCATTTACTTGCAACTACATTAGCAACTTTGTTCAGTTCAGTATTCTGAAAATCATGTTTTATACTTTTTCAGCGCCGTTTTTTGTCGTAGTTTTAGTTTTTTTATTTACCTATAGCTTTACATTTTCTAATACGATATGAGAATTACATACAATTCCTATGAAATGTATATCGTCGCCGTAGAAGAGAAATTAGATAACTAACAAAACTGTTTTTACGAGAAAAAGCTGATTTAGTGTATTTTTTTCACAAAAACCGAAATAAATATTTTACTGTTAACATTTTTACTGTAGGTTTTTTTATATGTTATTAAAGGGTTAGTTATGCATGTTTTTAGTTTATTGTAAACCCGATATCATGTTACCTTAATATTTAAGAAATAATTTAAAAGTTATCTAATTTTGCTCCAACGAGATTTCGGAACTTACATGTAGTTATCTACTTTATTAAGTTAGTTGTTCAGTTTTGTCCGTGTGAGTTAAAGACAATCAGTTTTAAATCGAAATGATAATTAACATTGTTCAATTATTCTTCTGCAAATAAAATATATGAAGAACATTTGTCTAATTTTTTCGGATAATCTAAAGTTTTGAAAATTGAATAAATCTTTGTATATGAATGACTGATAATTACTAAAAAAATACATTCAATAAAAAATAAAAAAAAAAACATTTGAAAGTGTGATAATTCATCGTGAAGAAGATCGTGCAGTACCTACCGCATCGTACTCTCCAAAGTGTATCCGATAGAAGACCGATAAGCTGGCCACTCTGCGGCGATGACCGAGGCTCTGGAGTTTTTTGCCACTAGGTCATCGTCGTTTATGAGCCTCTTGGCACGCCTCTCTATCGCCTAAGCGCCTCCAGCTGGTACTTGGCGGAACCGTCCCAGAGATGAGAGCAGTATTCCATGCACGATCGGACTTATGCTTGATAAAGGTTGAGCAACTGTCCCGGGCTGAAATACTGTCTCACCTTCGCCAGAGTTCCAAGCTTTTTTGAGGCTACTTGGGCTTTTGATTCTATGAAGGAACCAAAGTTCAGAGTAGGCGTTAAGGTGATACCAAGAAGCTCGAGGTGGCTAGTTATCGGCACGGACACACCTTGGAAATTCGGACTCAGGTGGAATGGACTCCGTTTAGCGGAGAATAGACACGCCTGGGTCTTAGACGCATTGAACTTGACCAGATTGGCATCGCCCCAGTCGGAGACCGCCTGTAAGGCGATTTTGATTTTGATTTTGTTCATGCGATCAACCATCGCCTCCCGTAGAGACTGAGTTTGTGCCGTACTGGCTCGCGCGTTGGATACATATCTCTCCACAACAGTGCTATCGTTTGCGTACCCATAGATACCGGGTTTCAGCAGATCGTTGATGTGTAGCAGGAAGAGTGTTGCGGAAAGAACTGATCCCTGAGGTACTCCGGCATTTATAGCCATTTGGTCTTACGAGCAGCCGTCGACGGCCGACGACCGGGTAGAAGCGAAGCGACCGGTCTCTTAAAAAATCAGAGATCCAGGCGCAGAGACCAGCAGGCAGACCGTAGGATGGAAGCTTGCCAATAAGACTATCATGCCAAACCCTATCAAAGGCCTTCGAGATATCAAGGGAGACAGCAAGTGCTTCACCATGATTCTCGATGGCCTCACTCCAGATGTAGGTGGCGTACGCTAGAAGATCCCCAGGTCCGCGGTCCACGGTTTCGGCGGAACCCGTATTGTCGGTCACTGAGGAGGTCGTTCGCTTCTAGGTGTGCCAGGAGCCGGCTGTTCAGTACACGTTCCATAGTCTTACAGAGTATGGACGTGACTGAAATTGGCCTGTAGTTGGAAGGATCGGCACGACTGTATTTTTTGGGCACAGGCCTCACGTTGGCAAGTTTCCATGATTTCGGTACTATTCCAGTCGTCAACGAAAGGCGAAAGAGGCGTGTCAAAACATGAGCAAGTTCAAGCGCACAGGTTTTAAGAACTATGGCTGGAATTCCATCAGGTATAATCGTAAAGTGTGCGCAGGCGATTATTCCATAACTATTACAGATATCAAAAAACTTTATACTGACATTGAAAGTACTATACCTAATGAGTAAAATGACAAAAATGACTTTTTAAAAATAAAACGAGAATTATCCAAAAATGTTACATGAAACGCTCCTATGGGATAATGATCCCTAGCTTGGTCGTTATCTCCAACTTCTCGATTTTCTCTTGCTTCTTCGCTGTCTTTAGCATCTTCATTTTTTTAGATTCTTCATTTTCTCTGCCTTCTTTATTTGCTCTACCTTGTTCGTTTTCTTTCGATTCACCATGCTCCCTTAGTTCCTGAAAGTCTGTTTCACAATCTGTGGTTTCAGCGATCGTACGATCGTAAAAAATAGTGTTTTTTTTTAAATAATGTACATTGTTCGTTTTTGCCACATCTTTCTTTTTGCATTCTCAGAATTTGCGGCGAGGCGAAAATGATTAACGCTCATTATGCATTTTATTTAACATCTTATGGGTTTATCTTGAAAGTTAATCATTTATTAGTCAGTTATTCAATTTTTCTTCTCAATTTATACTTCCATTATTGAATGTTCATTTTTGTTACAGAACCCTACTTTTTTTTATATCTTACGAACAAAACGAGATTTCAAAGCGAGGGTAAGGTCAAAAGATGCGGCCAACTTTAAACTTTAATATAATGCAAAAAAGTAGATTTTGGAAAAAATGCTAGTTGTTCGATTTCTCTTCTACGGCGACGATATGTCGCAGTCATCTTATTGAATTTGCTATTTGATTGAATGACTAACGCCTTCATTGAATGACGACATAATATTATTATGTATTATTTAAATAAATTTTAAACGAATATTTTATACATTGGTGACACATAAGTACATTATACCTATACAATACATTCAAGAATACATGTACGTAAAATTACGACTCTATCGCATCTCTATATATTATTTATAACTAGCTTACTGCCCGCGGCTTCGCCCACTTTGTCTAAAACCTAATAAATTATTTACTAAAACCTTCCTCTTGAATCACTCTATCTATTAAAAACACCGCATCAAAATCCGTTGCGTAGTTTTAAAGATTTAAGCATACTATATAGGGACAGAAAAGGCGACTTTGTTTTATACTATGCAGTACTTAGTGATTTGTAATCTACATAAAGTTTTCGCATCTCTACAATTTTAATGATCAGAAAACACGTTAGATTATAAAATTTATGTAATACAAAAACACGTATCTATGACGTATATAATATGCAATATTTAGCCAATGACACACTTTGGGAATGTGGGTCAGACCTTATGAATAGCGGAACCGTTATCTTACTCTTTTTGCGTCTGTATTGTATAGAAAATCGTTTAATTATGAACTAATCGATTAATTTATATTAATTGTTTCATTTATTGATTCGAAAATCGTAAACAATTGGCTGGTTACGATTTTAAATTTCGAATTGAATTTTTTTTAAACAAGGCAGTGATTATGAAAAATATGCACAGATTATAATTTATAATCTGTTTTAGATATAAAGATATTATCTGTGAAGTCGTGTTTTAATTTAGTTCAATTGTTTTTTTAAAGATATATTTAATGTTAACAAATACGAAATTTAGCAAATTTATGGATTCTTTTTGGAGTTTATTATTTACACATTGTGTAATATAATAACGATTTTTAAGAATTTTCTTCATGGTAAAGTTTAAAGTGTCCTAATTCAACATAGGATCGTAACACAGCGTTCCTTTACCGAACTTTTAATACATAAATATAATAAAGTGCCTAGTTATTTTATGAAAGTCAAAATCAAAACATTAGGCGATTACAAAATTGAAAATTTAATTTTAATCAATTTATAATGTAACATGGGTAATATTACTTTAATTAAGATTTTCATTCAATTTAAAACATAATATGCGTGACCTATCTAGTTTATCTGGAGTGCCCTACCGTATATTATGTAAATACTTGTATTATTATAAATAATTTACACGTTTTATGGCATGTATAACGTTTAAACAAAAATATTCACATAACTTTAGACTCGATTATTAGATGCTAATATTGACACTCATAATAACAATTTAGCAGGTAGATAATATATAAAAACAGTTAATTTCAAATTTAAAATCTTATACAATGCCGAAACTGGGTCACGGCACAGATATTTCGCAACTTCAAACATTTTTTTTAATCCGGAAAAGTAATCTATAGATTTCTCAAGAAAGGTGAAACGCATTATTTCCGCTAAGGAAGACACGAATCACTTTCACAATATGTTTGCGAAGCATAGAAAAAAAAACATTAGAACACGACATTCACGCCATGGGACGACGATAAAAAATATTATTTAAACTCACCTGACTAAATCCTCCGCAAAATTTACCACTGTCACTTCTAACACTGGCACTCACAGAAAAAAAAATCACTAACTGTCAAAACGAAAGCGCGCGCAGTGCCATGGCGGACTGCAGACTATCGCAACCCGCCAAAATATGAGGCCAAAATGAGTTGCATAACAGTTTATTACAGCATATTACATAAAAATCGCCGCTGGGCTCTCAGAGTCGTATATTATGCAAAGAACGCTCGAATTTCTCGTTTTCTAGGTTACGATAGCGTCCTTCGGCGCGATTTTTTTTTTCAATCACACATTTGGTACTGCAGTCATTACTACTTGAAAGTTAGTTATATTCTGTGGCTATTGTTTGTAAGCGTAATGAAACGTTACTGTCCCCACTTTCTAGCGGCTAGGTCATTTCTTCTCGAATCATTGAGCGCGCAAGTGAATGAAATACTGACGATTATTAAGTTTAGTCATCGATGTGTCGATATGAAGAAGCTTTTTTGAAGTTTGGTATACGAAATTAAAAAAAATATTTTGCACCATATTTTTCCTTGTAGCAATTTTTTTCACCATACTGTAATTTGATGTTGTATGAAGAGAGACTGAAAATCAGTGCTGACTGCTGACTGAGTCTGGATGGGCAGCATTTGCTGAACGTTTATTTTTTTGACATATTTTTTTTTTAAACATACAGATACTCTATGTAAATAAAGTTAATTGTAATAAAAAAATATATTTTAATAATTTCAATACCTTTCCCTTTTAATGTTGTAATTTTATCTAAAACAATTAAACCTAGTACACACTATTGATTTCCCAATTATCGTATTTAGACCGTACTATTATCAGTCCCTTGACTTTCAACTTCATCAAAACCGGTTCAAATATGGGTCAGTAGTTTTTGCGTGATAGACAAACGGTCTCCATTAATATATCCATTTATAGTCTAGTGTTTGTAAACAAGATCTTTTTTAATGTTATATAACCTTTTTAGTAATAACGTAATAATTTATGCACTGATGAAATAAATATTGTATCTACTCTTATATTTTTTCATTGGAAATTTCATTAATATATTAATAATAATACATAAAACTCTCAAATATTATTTTATTTGCTTTGTCAGTCTCCAACACCTAAACTGATGTAGAGATTTGGTTAAATGTTGATTTATAGATAGATGCAAAAACTTATAGAAGTGCAAATAAATAAAAACGAAGGAGGTAAATATATAAGTACATACCTACCTACATAGTTAATTAGTGTAGAGAGAAAAGATGCGGGGAAGGTAGTGCGTTCGTAAATAAGTACCTACCTATGTTACGACATTAGATACCGAAACACATAATATTATACGTATAAAAAATAATAGTTACAGTTCTTGCGAAAAGTACAGGTTTTGCGAAAAACAACAACAAGCTTACATTACAAATCTATTCCAACTTGTCACAATCTTAACACACTAGATTTCCGCCCGCAGCTTCACCCGCATTTTCAAAGAAAAACCCGCAAGGTTCCCGTTCCTGTGTGATTTCCGGGATAAAAAGTAGCATGTCTTATTCTGGGTCTTCTGCTACCTACATTCATTGTAAATTATATGTAAATTATATCATACCAAATTTCATTGTAATCGGTTTAGTAGTATTTGCGTGAAAGATTAACAAACATCCATCCTCACAAACTTTCGCATTTATAATATTAGTAGGATTCACCATCTTGTTACATTCATAATCATAACACATGTCCTAAAAACTACGTATTAAATAATTATCTATACGAAAGAATCTTGCTTTACAGTAGAACAAGCCGCGCATGCGTAGACATATTGCAGATTCAACTCTCAAATTAGGCCGCCTCAAGAAGCTTTTCATCTTTGTTTAATCTTATAGATTGATTATGTTAGAGCTTACGGGTATAGTAGGGCTTACATCCATACTTATTATACTTATTAATATTATAAATGCGAAAGTAACTCTGTCTGTCTGTCTGTTACTCAATCACGCCTTAACTACTGAACCAATTTGCATGAAATTTGTTATAGAGATATTTTGATACCCGAGAAAGGACATAGGATAGGTTTTATTCCAGAAATCCCACGGGAACGGGAACTATGCGGGTTTTTCTTTGACTGGGCGGGCGATGCCGCGGGTGGAAACCTAGTAGGTACTATATATACCTATACTTCCATTAGCTGAACCGTCAAACATTCTGCCAAAAAATTATTTTCACAGATAAGGATGTAATTTTATAATAATAATATAGGTAACTAGCGGTCCGCCCCGGCTTCGCCCGTGGTACATATTTCGCAATAAAAAGTAGCCTATGTTCTTTCTCAGGGTCTAAAGATTGTCTGTGCCAAATTTCATCAAAATCGGTCCAGTAGTTTATGAGCCTATTCATTACAATCAAACAAACAAAGTTTTCCTCTTTATAATATTAGTGTAGATATTTTACGAACTCCTAACGAATACTTCAATACACAAATAATATCATAAAAAATATTTTTAAAAAGATAAACTTATGAAATTATTGTATTATCACCGATTCTTGATAAAGTTTGAATTAAATCTGTCCGTTCGGGTCAAAATCGAATCCAAACGAGCTGGTTACATACAAACATACAGGTGAATCTAATAAAAGCGTGTTAAAAATCAATCAAGCTGTTTCTAAGTAATTAGACATTACAATATTTATGTAAGTACATAGGATTTTTAATAGCACATATTATACTTATTGGTTTCAAATCATATTAAAAAATTACCTATTATTTTATCAATTACCTACCTAATTACTTAGGTACTTGGAACAATACAACATTTTTATATTAAGGTTGATGTTCCGCCCGTCCCTCCATACATTTTTGATGACGTCTAAACACTTAACACAGACACTATTTCTTTAAAACTAATCATTTTATCACTTCTTTACAATGAAATGTGTCCGCGTTCGACCTTTTTAATCAATAACTTACATTATTTACTTAGAAAAACAACAGTGAAATACCGGCAAAATTTGACACTTCTACAGTAGTGTGCGTGACTTTTGCCAAGCGAAACACGACATAAAGCACGACATCTAGCGCATAGACTATATACTTATTACAGATCTAGCGCGTCAATGTCTAAACGAAAGGCGATGTTTAGACATTGACGCTAGATGTCGTGCATTCGCGTTCGTTATCTTATACATAATGAGCATAATTCTAATAAATCAAAGTTCTGTGTAAAAATTGAGTAATTTCATTTCCAATCGTTCAAAGAAAATAACAATAAAATAAAATAAAACTAATGACCTTAGAAACTATGTTTTTTTTTGTAAACAATTTATTACTCATTATTGTTCGTCCGTCGGTCGTAGGTCTGTAAACTGTATTGTACACTGAAGGTAAATGGTACTGTAGGTACTACTTTAGTTCGGCGTCGTCGTCGCGTCGGCTTGATATAAAATTACATTCTTGATTTCATTGACACGCGCTATGATTTGCGCGCGGAATTTCTTGTGTTGTGAATTTATTTTTGTATGCTATGCATTTTAATTGATTCAAATTGCAATGTTTCTCTAGTATGCATTTGAGACTATATTGT
Organism: Colias nastes; assembly: GCA_907164665.1. Taxonomy (NCBI): domain Eukaryota; kingdom Metazoa; phylum Arthropoda; class Insecta; order Lepidoptera; family Pieridae; genus Colias; species Colias nastes. The sequence goes on from CAJQZM010033943.1 coordinate 12,611, forward strand.
AAATTGTAATAATTGATCGTGGGTATAGTAATTAATTATTCTAATAACGCAATTAGTAATATATGTATTTTCGGTGGGATTCAAAACAAAAAATTGGCCCGTGATTTTTATGAAATTTCACCACATTGCAAATCACATCAATCATAGTTCATACACATGTATGACGAAAGTGATAAGTATTGTGGCTAACATTGACTCATCAGTTCATCACTGAAACCAGTGATAAATCAGTACCTATATCATATTGTGTTTGAATATTTTTAAACAATGATATAAGTATACAATTATTATAAATCGGTAAACTATCAAAGTAATCACAAACTTGCAAACATTGGTAAAATGTCCAGTAGTTTATGAGCCTATTCATTACAATCAAACAAACAAACAAAGTTTTCCTCTTTATAATATTAGTGTAGACAAACACTATGAATACGATCACGAATGCAAATTCGGGGATTTTCTAATTATTGCTAAATAATAATTGAATTCGTTTTGAAATACTCTATAATTTTTAGTGTATAAATAGACATTTATAATGTGGTGCTCATTTTTTTTGTACTGCTAACGCTATTGTAGGTACCTATTTTCGTTGTTTTATTTCAAGTGAACACGGCCATACAATTTTGTCACGAGCCGCCTATGATTGTAGGTACTTTTGTTAGGCTCCTTCGTCGTCCGCGTCGGCTCGAAAGTTCTTGATTTCCTTTTGATTTCATTGTCACGCGCTATGATTTGCGCGCGGATTTTCTTGTGTTGTGAATTTATTTTTGTATTATTATTATTTTTTATTTTTTTTTATTTTATTGATTCAAATAAAATATTTCACTAGTATGATGCATTTGAGACTATATTGTATTATGTATAATTTATCGTAGGTATAGTTATTCTTATAACGCAGTTATATTTTCGGTGGGACAATTTGACCCGTGATTTTTCTGAAATATCACCACGTTGCAAATCACATCAATCATACACACGTATGACGAAAGTATAGTGGCTAACATTGACTCATCAGTTCATCACTGAAACCAGTGATAAATCAGTATATCATATTTTATTGTGTTTGAATATTTTTTAAACAACGATATATACAATATTATTATAAATCGGTAAACTACCAAAGTACTTCCGAATTTTCAGACAGACACACAATTTTATTAGTTTGTTTTAGCAAAGTAGGTACCTATGATCTAAGGTTCTACTAGGTATAAAAAGATAAAATTGTACCACGGGCGAAGCCGGGGCGGACCGCTAGTAAATAATAAAATAATAAATAGTGTATTAGATTTGTTATTGTATCTTGTATACGAATTATTCTTACTTGTTGGTTATGAAATGTTCAAATAGGTACCTATTGAAATAATTTACTGTTACAAATCATTAGTGTTATTAGTTTTGAGTGAATAGGTAGGCATGGATCAGAATTATTATATTATGCTACTAACTACTCAAATACATGTTTTGATAAAAAAAAAACAATAGTGTAATGTAATAACAAAATAAAACTGCGTTTTATTGTAATCAATTTTAACATTATTTTTTTTCCAAAATTGATGAATAAAATAGGTAGTTTACGCCAACAAATATAACTTTTATTTTTATAACAATCATTCATAATAAACCGTAGCAGTATAGCGTTTTGAACAGCGGCGGCCTTGGCGGCTCGTCCTCAGGAGCGCTGGTGCAGTAAACTCCCATAAATAATTAATAATAAAGTTATACCTGCTCATTATTTAAAATCTATCGTAAAAA
>CAJQZM010033944.1:0-10047 GCA_907164665.1 Colias nastes
ATGCGTGTTAAGTATATGGGTCTTTAGACTTACTACTTCTGGAAGTTTCAAAGTTTTTATTGTGTGAATTTGATATTTCTAGATGATAGAATTAATTGTGCAATTATAAATAGTATTCAAAACAAAAATTTGCTTATAAACAATATTATAGACATATTTATGAAAAGAAGAGACAATAACACAATTTAAGAACAGCTATAAAGATATTAATTATTAATGATCTTTGGTATCACACATTTACTTGGATTTCTTCATTAAATAAAATCAATTTGTTAATGTGCTTTGTCTATGCCAGGTTATATAGCCAGGTCAAATAAAGTTATTAATTTCTTTTGAATAAAATCACCTACTCTTATTACATAAATAACAGTGGTCCTTGACACCAAAATGTTTTATTTTAATATGTTTGTAGCGGGCGCCATAACTTCTAAATTCTTTATCACAGTATTCACATTGGTACTTCTTTTGTGCACTCTTTGGTTGATGCAGAGCCATATGAGCCTTGATATTCCTAACACTTTTCCCGCACTCTTCACATATTTGAGTCTCTCTGATTTTTTTCTTTATTATTTTCTTGCGCCCATTTTTCTTTTTATCTTGTGTTGTTGGTACTGTTGAAGTATGAATTAATTTGTTAAGATTTAAATGTTACAATATTGGATGTTTGTTATGTTAAATATACCTATGGGAGCCAGTAAATCTACAGTTAAACAAATTATGTACATGGCTCAATATGTTTGTCAGATTGTTTTCATAAAAGACTGATATCAATATGCCACCGTCAGCAAAGTTATATTACATTTATAAATGCCAAATACTTACAATTTTCCTTAACATCTTCAGTCACAAAAGCATATTTGATATTCTTAATAGTACTAAGTAGTTCATCATCGGATTCGAAATCTCTAGATTCAGTTTCTTCTTTTACATCTACTTCGTTTTTTACCTCAATTTGTGGGCCTTCGTATATAAAATTATCATTATAATCGTCATCACATTGTTTGAAAGAGTTATCGCCTTCAAATGGGCTTTTTTTTGTGTCAATACTAATAACAGACTGTGTTTGTAAATATTCATTATTCTTAATTGCCTGCTCTTTGAACTTGTAAATGTCAACAATCTTTTGAAAACATGTTTCACAAAGGTTTGTACTAACCTTTTGGTCCGGTACTATCTAGAAAAGTGTAATAATTAACAAGTTATTTTATGTAATTCATAACTAATCGTTGATGTATAATTTAACTGCGTTTACTTGCCTCAATGTCTACACAAAACTGCATAATTTCAGTATGAGATTTTGATTCTTCTTGAATCCCTTTTGGCAAGTCATGGATATTTTTTGTAGATTCTAGAGCTAGACAAGTTCTACAAATATTCATATTGTTTAAGCTCATTAATGAATTACAAACAGTTCATGTGGTATTTTAGCTAAAAATCTAATAATTTAGAATGTTGATGTTTACTACTGAAACCACAGAGCACTGAAACCTATTATACATTATACTCTTTGACTGAAACTGACGTCGAAGCAAAACTTATCAAGTGACGTTGACATTTGATTTTTGATGTAGGTGCGTTCAATAATGATAGTATTCAAAGGTGATTCAAAGTTACAATATTTTTTTATCAAAACATATTATAAAAAGAAAACAGTAAAAAAATTATAATTATTACTATTTTGTTAGCTTAAAACATCGTTATAGATAAAAAAAATTTAAAGAAACACAATTCGCTAGTGTAATAAGTTTCTTTAAAAAATCTTTATTAAAAAATGCAGTTCCATGAACAGGTAACAAGTAGTAACAATACAAATTATGACCTGTGGTATAACGCAGTTGAAGGTGAAGCTAGTAAGCTTTGAGAAATATTAATGCTGAATGCTCTAGCGATAGGCATATTATTAATGAAGCGAAATATGAAAACCTAGTAGGTATATTACTTTACTCTGAGATGAAAACGACACTAAGGCCTTTATGATGCTATTTAGCTCCCCAATAATAACTCATGATGGGAAAGCTTTTAGTTCAATATTTCAAAGTGTAACAATTAGATTTTTAAATATCAGGTACTTATATTTAATTTAATAGACCAAAATACATTTTTTAAATCGGTTTTTCGTTTGTGAATCTAATATACATATGTATTATAATCGTATAAAGGAAACTACTATTGAGATGAACTATAATCTACTATCTAAAAGTACATACTATAACCACAGTATTACCATCCTACAGTAGTGCGACGAATGTACTTGTGCAGAGAAACGGAGGGGAACTGGCGGGGGTCGGGCGACGCGGGCCGCGTAAAGCAATCACGCTGAGATTGCTTTACCTATCGCGAAAGGACGACGCAGTCGTATTTTTTGTGTAATAATTTTATTATACATAGGTACTTACATATTCTATTATGGCGCGCACAAACTGTTCCGTTTACGGATGTAAATCTACATTGAAATCCCAGAAGGAAACAATATTTCAGAAAGATTGTATTAATTGTATCTGTTGAATTAAAATCAAAGCTATGTATATGTTGTCCTCATTATTTCCTAATCAGATTGTACATCCCAATGCGAATGCATTACTTAGTTAAATGTTATAATATACAATTAAGAACATCCAAAAATAAAGTGTCCACGTAAATAATATTTAGCAGTGCAATATCTGTAATTATATATTTATGAACAAATAATTACATCAGATTTAATAATCGCAATTATTTTGAATGTACATATGAAATATGAATAAATGATTTCATCATAATATTAATAATCACAATTGTTTTATTTCCCATTTGTTGCAACCCTAGCGTATTTTCGTGTGGCAGCGTAAGTACCTACGCTGGCGGCGGCATCGCGCGACATCAAAGGCGATTCCTTACTGTAGGAAATAATATTGTAATACTGTGCTATAACCTAGGAAGCCATTATGAAGATAAAATATTGGTCCATTGTTAACGGTAGGAAGCAGCTTGTAGCTTGTAGTTAATACTGCAGACAGAAAATTTTACTCAAAGAAAAAACAATTGAAATCTGTATTAAATGATTTCCTGTATATGAAACTGAAGGTTTTATTATATTTGTTGAGAAGTAATTTATTTAGCTCGGGTTCTCAAATTATTCGTGTGATAAAGTTTTATAAGGTGGCTCAATTTTAAAGGAATTATAAATAAAACATAAATTCTTTTTCTCAGCGTTTATTCTTGTGTTGGATACAAATAGCAAGGTTCGTATCAAATTTAAAAATAATATATAATAGCACAAAGATAATTGTACAATAATAAAAACAGAAGCAATCTGGACGTGAGACGCCCTTGTATTTTAAAGGCGTCATAGAAATAGGCAGGCACATACAACTTACATCTAAAATAAAATATAAAACCTAAAAACAAAATTCAATCCCATCTATCACAACATTGTGATGTTAAAATGCAAATATTAATTGTAGCCATAATTAAATACTGTTAAAATTATATACAACTGTCATTTTGAAAAGTGGCGCGCTTAAATGTAACAGCTGCCATGTTGCTAATACTATATAAAATTAGATTATAATAAAAGTGTGGATAAACGGCATCACACCTCAGCAATGAAAAACAATTAGGTTACTTGTAAAAACGTGTCATAGTTTGTCAGTGTTTATATTTATAACTTACAGGGATAAAATAAAAATCTATAGTCAGGTTGCTTGACAACTATCCGCTTAATTTAATTAATCGTATCAAATTATACACCCAACGTACAAGTGCTATGGCCATTTCGTTTTGTACTAATATTAATTACTTAATGGTAAAAACAATATTAAAAAATTAAAATTTCGTACACCTTAAGTACTCAAGCAAAAAATAGTTTTATATAACTTAAAAATGCTAGCCAATAGATTTTATAATGCTAAGTAATTGACAGGGCAAAAGATAAATCTATCGTTTATATAAAATGCAATAATTACTTACAAATTACGCTTACAATAAAGATAAAATTTACAAAATACAATAAATTATTCCTATTCGATACATTAAATTAGTACAAATTGGAAAAAATCGCGGCTAACGTGTAAAAATGTTTAAAATGTAAGTATAATAATATAATAACATCATATGTATCACTCTATATAGTTTTTGTCATATTTAATACAACGTTCTTGTACTATGACAGCACTTTTATAAAAAAATTACTCTAGCATACAAGAAAGTTCTTAAATGATTTTATTATTTACTTTTGTTCTATGTAATTGTACTGACATTCGTATTGAAAGAACAAATATTATACATTTCTCACGTACGGTAAGCTCAAAGTGTTCTACATTTCCTGGCAGTATAAAGTCGTGTGCCACCCTCTTTAAATTAAACATTACATATCCCATAGCAAGTTGGACAGAAGAACGAAACATTGTATCCATTTATTCAAGTCCGCATATCCGTATACAGTATTCGTTTGACACATTCGGTATTTGACAAGCAAATCTAGTTGGTCGGCTTTGACGTTAAAGGCGACATCTAGCGGCGGGATGGCGTGGTGTATGTATATTAGGAGTCTGCGGGTGGCACGGGCACGGCGAGCGGCGAGCGTTGCCGGTCAAACATTTCGAGGATCAGCTTCGGGTCGGTGCCGGCCGGGACCGTCACGGTGCCCGTCTGTCACACGCGCATCATGAGTACCACGTCACGCTCTTCTCGACACGTGGCGCCCGCGAGTGCTCGCTATGCACTGACAAAACATTCCCATTTCGAACCATTGAGATATACATATGGAGACGACACCGCCTACATCACTTATGTTCCGCTCAACATACGCCACATGGCGTAACTGCACGCTCATTTTTTATTTGTTTTAAAGTGAAACGCATCAAATATGCCTTCGTGTGTGTTACGATATTGCACAAATAATACAAATAATACGGAAAAGTGCAAAGGAATAACTTTCATTGGTAAGTACCTAACTAGATAATAATTTTTAAAACTTAGTTAGAGCAAAAAAATGGCGCACAGATTTTGTTCGTGGTGTCTCCTCCATACGTAGTAATGTTATATCAATGTTTCGAACTAGATTCCATTTATATGGAATTATTTGTGGTGGAATGGTACATGAGTCGACGTTGGACACTAGCGGACGCCACATTACGGATAGAGCACATGAGTTAGTTGTAAATTGAATGTTATTGTTGTATAGTCGGTTAAGATAGGGAAATAAATAAAACTCCATGCGAGGGCTTCTAGCTTACGGTGACAAAGTATACCCAGAAGAGTAAGTCATAAAAAGTATACCACATTATTTATTACTAAAATAAATTTAGATGCATTAATTGATAAGAATTAGAAAAGAATAGTCAATTGCATACTCCATATCATAAAGTTAGTCGAATATAGTTTGCATAAATTAAAGCTTATAAAGTCAGGTTAATACACAAAGCGAAGGGTATACAATGACGCCAGTGTTAAGTCTAATATAATATAGCATATTAAAGCAAAAGGTGGGATACCTCAATGCGGGTGATGACTCCTTCCTCACGACTGTGCTCTAGGACTACAAACAAAAATACAAAGCGCCCGTCAGACTTACAAACAGACGGCTTAACATAAACATATAATAATGGTATATGAAGCGATAAAATTATAGTAAAATACAATTTATATCATATAGGTTTCAAATTGGGCACAAATATTACCAAAGAATAATCCATACAACATATAAAATGGCGTTTTTACTTTCGTAAAATTAATTTATCTACACTAATGTTAAAATATATTCGTAAGTACAACCCGCGCGAGTCAACTTGAGACCTGCTACCTATACCCGTCTCTTTCACTCTCACGTGATAATAGAATGGAGTGAAAGGGACAGGACCATTTTTCAGGTGTCAAGTTAACTCGCACGAGTTATATGAGAAGTTTCGAGTTACTTTATTGATGGATTACTCTTTGTAATATTAGCCTATGTGACTTAGTGTTTCCGAATAATAATAATCTAGCGGAATATTTCTTTGAATATAAAGCTAATTCAACAAAGGCTATCATGCAATGGGAATTGCTCAATTTAAATCAAACTAAAGTATGGAGGAAATACTTGAAAAACTAGCTTTACAGGTACAAACTTATTTTAGACTGAGGAATGCTTATACATTTGTCATTAAAATAGAGGAATGGGGAATAAAAAGTTATTCGTGAGAATATGAAGTAAAACATTATCACTAAAATTCAATTAAGATTTGCTGTTGAATTAAAATTTATAACGATTTTTAATTTTAGTAATTCATTTTTTAGTTCTTTCAATATAACACCAAGGTGCATAAATAAATCAATATACATATTAAGTGTAACGAATTTACACATTAATTTATCAATAGACATTTAATAATATATATATTAAATTCAATAAGTAATATAATAGTATAAGCTAAGCATATTAAAAACATAAAATAAATAAAAAGAATATTTCATTTTATTTGGATTGAAACCTATATACTATTCATCTGTGGTTTAAATGGAATATATTTATCTAAATTTCGCTTTACGGGATTGGAATTTCTTAGTTTTAGAGTTATTATTTAACTATATTGTTAACTATTTTCACGACTGTATGAATTAAAAAAATATATTTTAGTACTGGCCAGTTAAATCTCCAAAACTTATTCGATGACAAATCAACTAATATTTTTAATTTGTGCAAAACAAAAAAAAATCTATTTTTGAACTGGCCAGTGACATTCTCCATGACAAAAAAAAAAAACATTATTTTAAATTCCATTTTTAAAACCGCGTCACTCACTGTTCTCACTGGGCGAGTTGCTGGTGGTCGTCGTGGTTGTGGTGGTCGCTGCGCCGTCCGCGTTGTTCTCGTTCACCGTCGTGCGTGTCGTCGTCTTCACCACCATCGAGCTGGTGTTCACTTGCGAGTTCTGGTTATTTCGATTGTATGTTTATTAATTAGTGCATTTATTTTGGTATGTGTAATTTTTTCGATGTTCTGATAAAAAATATTAGATAGTTTATATTCTATTGAAATTATGTGAGTAAAATATTTAAAGTTTGAAAATTGTGATTTGCAAGACGGTAGTTGGATTATAAAATATTATATTCAATCAAAAAATAAGAGACAATTATGATAGCAATTATACATGGCTGATGATTTATTAAAATTAGTGTATATTTCAATTCGCCCGATATGTATAATTGGAAAATTCACATTAGTATTTTACTACAATTACACTAACTTGTATGTTAAACCAATACAACTATCCAAGTATAGCAATTCTTACCCCATACAAAACCCTTTTATTTACTCAATCATACCTGCAAATTAATATTAAGTTCGTTGGGCACTTCCGAGGTGGGCTGTTGCGTGTGATCCCGCACCGAGTCGACCGTGATGTCCGCTGACGCGGCGGTCACGTCGTGCACTGTGTCTGCGCTTTCTTCCTGTATATCGAGTTATTTTGTATAAAAATTGGGTAAAAATAGTGTTCATTAATATATGTGAAATTGTCCTGCAACGTAATCACATATTTTAGTTATGTAATTTTTTCGATTAAAGTTATTTAACGCACCTGCGTACTATGTGTGCGTATAGATTTTTTATGTATAATTTCAGGGTAGTTTCAAATGCTAGCGGTTTTTTTTCAGAATTTGGTCATACACATATTAAACTTGGGATTTCCGAATGATTTTAATGACTTATTAGAACAAGAACCACTTAATATTCACGTCAAATACCTTGTGTTCTCCATTAGTTAGCGGCGCTTCTTCTGCAGCGCTTTTGAGCGCGACCGCCCACGGAGATAACAGTACATGACACTGCGCTCTTGTTACCTATTTAAAGAAAGAAAATTTTATTAAAACAATCTATTGAGAAATAAAATATAATCAATTAAATATTATTATGAAAAATAAATTACCTTTGTTGCTGATAACGTTATTCTTTGTAATTCTGATGATGAATGTAAGTAGAGAGCCTCGCCTCGTTTCGAGAAGCATAAGCTTGATATGCCACTGTAAAAAAAATATTAAATATCAGTACGTATATATTTTGGAATAAGACGTTATTTAGGATGTTTATAGACTTCCGAGAGTTGCACGCCATTCGTCTCTTGACTTTGTATGTCAAATCCCGAAACACAATCTCTTCGCGGAAGGACTGGTTTATCTTAGGTTTGGGAAAAGCCATCAAGGGCAATCCTCGAAATACATTTGAATTTCACCCTTTAACTGAAGTATTTTTATTCAAATCTAGGAGCTTCTAACTTTTCAGTCAAACGTCGAACGTAAATTATTCTGTTTCGGTTTTGGCCTATTCAATTCTAGAAGCGACTGCAAAACTCAGTCAAACGTCGATCTAATTTTTTATTCAACCAATAAACATTAAAATCAATACCTCACCTTGTCAGAAAAATTATTAATTTCTCATTTTAAATTACTTAAGATATTTAAAAATATTAATTATGTTTTCATACCTAATCTTACAAACTAACCTCCTTATATTCCAAAGCATCTCAAATACAAAGTGAAAATAACGTAAACTGACTAATCAGGGGTCATTCGGGTTTAACGAAAATCTATTGATGATAACAATAGATAATCAGTCTAGTGCAATGCGCGCTCAAAAGCGGACGCATTGCGCTGTGCAGAATATGCATAAAAAATAATTAATATTTTTTATTATCGAAGTTATCGCTCGCAACAATGAGCGCTACGCTTGTGCCTAATGAAGTCCTGGCATTCCTGCAGTATCAGCTGGATGTCATGGATGAAGTTAGCATAGAACAAATTTGCACGAGCAATTTTACGGAGGAAGAGATACGTGACGCCAAATCACTTCTCTTTTCGGCATTGAATATGGCCGACAGGATGCCGTCTCGCAGGAGGGACGAAAAGGGAGAGAGGAGTCTACGGGACATCATCAAGGTGTTCAAGGAGACCGATCCGGACGACGTGCCGACTTTCGTGGCGAAGGATTTGCGTAAGCTGCCTCCCGTCACATTCGACCACGTCGACGTCACCCGCCTTCTTAAGGACATCACTTCTTTAAGGACGGCCCTAAAGCCCCTAAAGGAGATGGAGTTGAAATTTGGAGCTTCCCAATCCACCATCAACGAGCTGCGTAATGAGGTCGTCGCCCTGCGCGATTCAATTTCATTATGTAGGTCAACGGAGGTTTCAAATGTGAACACACGTCGTGGAGCGCAACGTGAGACTTTTGAGTCAGCGATTTTGACGACGCCGCCGGCCGTCGACCGCGTCACGCCGCGCCCCGCCCGACCCGCGCCTCCCCCGGAGAGCCCGCCTCGTGTAGCCAACCCGACACCGGCTGGCTACGCGGCTGCTGCCGCCAAGCCTCCCGTAAAGCGGCAAGAAATCACCCGAGATGGAGATCCCGTTAAGCACAGGGACTCCCCGCGCCGTGCGGCACCCTTGTCGAGCGTGAATAGTCATCCACTCGATGAGGAGGGCTTTACAAAGGTAGAAAAAAGGAAGAAGAAAAAGAAGCCCTCCTCCAACAAGTGCGGTACCGCCCCGACCGGTAACAACCACCTGCTGCGGCCCGCCATACCGACGACGCAGCTGTACGTGTCCCGCCTGCACCACTCCACCCAAGCTTCTGATGTAGTGGAGTATGTGCGGGTAAAGACCAAGTTTATCGTGAGGGTCCAGCGCCTGGAGCCGCGCAACAATTTGAATTTTAATTCATTTGTTGTGCGTGTACCGAGCGAGCAGCTGTCGACCTTCATGAGCGAGGAGTTCTGGCCCCGTGGTGTTGTGTTCCGGCGGTTTCGCGGGCGGCTTCGCAACACCCAGCCGAAGCCCGTTCAGCGCAATATGACACCGCCAGTGCCGTGAATTGTGTATAGTGTAGTGCTTAATATATTCTTAGTTTTAGTTTTATATTATTATAATATGTATGTTAGTCTGTAAGGTATTTATTCTATGGGTCTGTACAATTTATTGTCTGTTACCTGAATTAAATATAATAAATAAAAAAAATAAAAAAAAATAATAACATTAACAATCACTAACTTGATGTCCTCCTTGCGCACGGCGGCCGCGTTGAGCTGGCGGCGC
>CAJQZM010033945.1:0-17906 GCA_907164665.1 Colias nastes
TTACAGAAACAAGTAAAAATCACTCTAAAATCGATAAGGACTCTTAATAGGAAGCTAAGAGTAAGAAGATGAGTTTTATTACTCTCTAGGGATTAAATAATAATGATAATAAAACAAAGACAATTTACTATTAATAGACACTTTTTATGATTTACTTACTTCTAGTCATTTTTCATTTGTGTTTTATATGTCTTATACATATATAGTTTTTTCTTATATCTATAGTTACTGTAGTTGAAACAAATTTTCAAGCAATTAACAGTCTCTGTGGTCACGGTAAAGGAATTAAAAAGTAAAATAAATCACACTACCGCAAAATTTTCTTCTAACCTTCAAAAACTTAATATTCCAAAGCAATTGACTTACAAAATGCTGTAACAAAATCTTTAAACCATCAAAAATCTTTTACAGATCCATTACTCGGCTTACATAAAATAATATTGGCATCTATAAAAAACGATTTGTTCGAGAAACGTAATATAAATCAGTTATAATATGTAACCCCCCTCCCTTTCCCCCCAAAATACATTTCTATCGTTGGTGTGAAGTGGCTATAAAAATGTTTTATGGACGTCGGTACATGTAAATTTGAATGTATTGCTCATATTTTGACAAACACTATTTATAGTTTCTGTATTGGAACACACTTGAAGATATTGGATGTGTAAATTTTCACTCAAAAGTATTAAATGCTCGTATAAAATGGCGATATTATTGTAATCAATGAAAACTGAAAAGTATTAAAAAATTGTAAGAATGTTAAAGTTATGTCGTAATCTTTGTTAAAAACTGTTAATAAAGAGAAGATGAAAGTGTGTTCCTGTGGTTGAAACTGTGGGACACAGCTAGTAATATTACGGAAATATTCTATTCTTTCTTATTGAAATAATTTGTATTTACTAACTCAGGCCCCGGAACCACAGACACAATAGAAAATCTATTGTGTCTGGGACCGATCGGGCCGCTTGGGGCTCAATGGGTTAAAATAAAAAATAATTAGCTAATGTTTACCTACATAATTTTATTGTAGATGTAAATCATGGCGGGTCACGAGTGGCTGAGTTGGTCAGGCATCCGCCCCGGAATGGCGCGAAAGGATGCGGGTTCGAGTCCCGCCTCGTGATCGAATTTTTTCTATTCTTTATAAATTAATAGATGTAAATCATTTTAAAGGCTACTTATAAGGTTACCACGCAAAAAGCTGAAGTCTCCAACTACTATTCAAACATATCTATCACGAAGCTTTCTATTCCAAACACGTATATACAGTTTGCAAGAATTTTCACTAAGTCTACCATAATCAAACACTTTTCTTCACGATTGTACCTGAGCTACAATCGAAGATATTTTATTATTGTTTCATCTCCCTCCTTTAGCAGTTGTATCGACGTCTATTATGTAGCTCCTTGACGATAATGCAGCATGACATGCCGTAGTGTCATGCATGAATGATCGTTATTGAATTGAATGACATGCAAACGTACTGGTAGCTGATTGATGAACCTTTCTATTTTGTATCCTGCAAGTATGGCATGCACGCATGATCGTTTAGATCGGTGTAGTCATGCAAAAGCTTCGTGTTTTCAACTCAAACTCAAACATGTATTTATTCAATTAGACTTCTTCTAGAAGCACTATAATTGAATCGTCACAGTCTTAACATTTACCACCTATTCGAAAAGCAGTATCTACGAGAGAAGAACCGGCAACTCACTCTGCATTATAGTATTATATCAAATCCTGTCCAAAGGATGCCTGGCAGAGATCGCTTGATAGCGATAAGCCCGCCTACGAGGCTGGACGCGAGTTGCATAAAAATGTATAATTAGCTTTTTTGATCACTCATGCAGCATGACAATTCACGTAAAAGCATGTCATGCTTGCATTACTGTCTAGGAACCACTTTATATATCTTTCATTGTTCTGTTTGATCGCTTTGTTTGTCACACGTTTTTATTTGGGAGTATTTTTTAAGCATTATCTTTAGGGATCAATTTACGAGCGTTTTATTTTAGCTGAAACGTCGTTTTCATTGTTATTGTCTCATTTTTATCACAAAAACATTTACTGGTGTATTTTATTTCGGTATTTGAACTTTAAAGGGATATTCCAAGCAATGTGTCAATAATGTTGTAAGGGTTTAATTTTCTTGTTATATTTTAATTTTTTATTGTTAATTAATTAGGACATATTTTAAGATATTTTCGATAGATATTTATGACGTGTAGATATTTTCTCGTCGACTGCATCATGACGCTTTCTACAAAACCCCAGTTTATAAAAAAAAAAAACAATAATTTCTGCATTTGTATCCCATAATATTTTTCAAAAGCAATTGATATCATTTTACATTTTTTTTTTATCACACAAGGACACAAAAATGATTAAAAACACTACCAAAATCTATAATATTAAAATGAATCGCAAAATGTGTTGGTAAGCGCCATAGTAAGCGCATAACTTGAGAACCGATTTCGTTAATTATTTCTTTATAATATTCCTTGAAGTACGAGGATAGTTCTAATGGAGAGAAAACGTAAACATGTACCACGGGCGAATATTTATATTCGAATATATTAGTCCTACTAATATTATAATTGCGAAATTTTGTGAGGATGGATGTATGTGTATGTGTGTGTATGTTTGTTACTCTTTCACGAAAATACAACGGAACCGATTACAATGAAATTTAGCACGCATATAGAAGGTAAATTGGATTAACATATAGGATAGGTTTTATCCCAGAAATCCCACGGAAACGGAAACTATGCGGGTTTTCTTTGAAAACGCGAGCGAAGCCGCGGGTTAAAGCTAAAGCATCATAAAAATCAAAGCTATTCTACAAGTTAGGTACATGTAACGAGAGTCTACATTCTGGAATACCGTTAAAGCACAATATACAGATACAAACAGTAGGGAAACTTCATACAAACGTTCGAAATGGCTCACGCACACAAGTAGGTAAGCGTGTCTACGAGAATCGTAAGGGTATTATGACAATTGAGAGATATAAGAATACCCTTACGATTCTCATGTGTGCGTGAGCTCACACGCTTGCTTGTGTGCGTGAGCCATTTCGAACGTTTGAATGAAGTTTCCCTACTGTTTGTATCTGTATATTGTGGTTAAAGTTTCCTATCATGGCAGTTAAATGTGTACGTGGTTCAAATATTAGCAGGCCTAATTAACTTGCCTGTTTCGGCTGTTAACTAGTTGGTTTGTGGAATTTAAGGGGATTATTTCTTGTTTGTGATTCGTATTTGATTAAGATTATTTTATGTGCTTTCCAAACTCAGGTCACGTGATTTTAAAGGAGCAACTATGGAGTTTCTTGCCGGTTCTTCTCCATAGATACTGCTTTCCGAATCGGTGGTAAATGTTAAAAATGTTATGACGAAAAGTGCTTTTATAAGAAGTCCAATTGAATAAATAAATGTTTGAGTTAGGTTTGATATAGATATACATAGAGTTATTTAATATGTAAAGGGTTAATGTTTTTTTACAGATAATGTTGATCTGGACAATCAAACGGTGGTAATTATATTAAATATTGATTCATGCAACTTCGTCTGTAATTAAATGGCATTATTTTTTTACATTTTTAATTGATGCTCCTATACTATCTCGGTATTCCGTCAATGGCATATTATGTAATAGTTCCGAATCAATTCATTTCTTTGAATACCTTTTTTCAATTACTCCGTACAGTTTGTAATCGATTCCCGATAGAAAATGAACTTCTGGGAATCTTTGAATGCATTTTTCATTCTTATAAAAATAATGAAAGGAAGAACAAAACCCCATCCTACTAATATTACAAATGCGAAAGTTTGTGAGGATGGATGTCTATGTATGTTTGGTACTCTTTCACGGAAATACTACTAAACACACACATATAGAGGGTAACTTGGATTAACACATAGGATAGATTTTATTCCGGAAATCCGGCGGGAACAGTAACTATGCGGGTTTTTCTTTGAAAACGCGGGCGAAGCCGCGGGCGGGAAGCTAGTCCTGTATAAATAAAAATAGGTACCTACTTAACAACAATTATCACGGAATCCCATCAGCGGAACAATTCCGAACTGTTCCGAAGCGTTGAAACCCACTTAATTACACCCGTTCAATCTACGTCGTTAAGGCACGGAGCGATCTATCAAATTGTCTCATTACATTCTGCACGTACTACACTTTATAATGCTTTACCCTTTCCATTTTTCAATGGTAAACAGTTATTTCTGAAGCGATGGATCTTGTATTGGCTTGTAAGAATTATTGGAATTTTTAGTAATTTTTATATTTCGTTTTTGGTTTTAAAAGAGCAATCGTTTCTTGCCGGCTCTTCTCTATATGTACTATGTAAGTATTAAATTATTTATTTTGTGGATTCAAAAGCGCTTCTGAAAGCTGTCTAATTAAATGAATAAAACTTTAGAGTTTTCGTTTAAATTGCGTCTATTGACAGAGTTGCATTCTAATTAAAACAATGCCAATTTTATGTATAATGAAATTCTAATAACTTATATCGGCCACGGCACTACTTTGGATAAAATTTACATAAAATAATGAAAATCGTTGATGATTCGGGAACAATATCAATATGCTCCTTTTGAACAAAATCTAATATCTAAATTATTGTGTGATAGGGATGTGAATTACTGTCTGCAGATAAAACCACGAGACAGCTAGTTCAATACACAAATCTATACATTTTCACTATTTCCAAGAAAGTCTGATCCCTTGAATTACCACTTATAATGTCTCATACGTTGAGGTTGGCAAGGCAGTATCGATTTTCTCAAAGACACTGGCTTGATCAGCGTGCATGGTTGAATTATAGCCGTAGTGATTTGTGGCTACAATGCAATCAGTCGTAATATTATGTAACTACTAATAGGTATAAATGATGTACATAGGTATTAATAATATATTATTATATAATACAAAGTTGAAGAGTTTGTTTGTTTGAATGCGCTAATTTTAGGAACTACTGGACCGAAACTATTCCATCGATTGGTTCTGCTTTTTAAAGTAAATAAGCCATTCATAATAAAAAGATAAATACTCTGCATTATTGTTACTTATCATAAATTTTGTTAATATCTTAAATTCATTAGATTTTAATGTGAACTGTATACAATTTTTTTTTTCGCCCACCTTTCCTCGTCATTTTTTTAGACTTATAAAAATAGAATACTATAATAATTATATTTATAAAAATAAACAACTCTAAGACTTTTTCTTACAAGAATTATATCAATTACAGGTTATTATAACACTAGACAATATTATCTTCCAGGAAAGCTTCAAATTCAAATTCATTTATTAATTGCTTGAAATTGCTTCGCATTATAACATTATTTACAAGAGGTTTTATAAGTATTCTATGCCATAAGATTTTGTTATTAAATTTATAATAATTTTGTCTAATAAATATGAGTTTAATAACCGCTCAAAATACTATCTTAAGTGGTAATTATTAATTCTATCCTATCAATATTGTAATTGTGAAAATTTGTGAAGATAAATTTTTTACTCTTCATCTCTAAAACCGCTGATAATAATATGATTTTTTTAACAGAGATTACAATTGGGAGTACATTTTTGCCAGAGCATCACGGGCACAAACGTACGAATTATGTGACTAACACACTATACTTAGTTTCAAAATATTCTGAAAGCAGAAAAATATATAAAAATAATACAGAAACTGCATTTAGTTTCAATTAACGACTATTAGTGACAGGTTTCACCACTTCTGGATAATCTATACTATTATTATAAAGCTAAGGAGTTTGTTTGTTTGTTTGAACGCGCTAATCTCAGGATCTACTGGTCCGATTTGAAAAATTATTTCGGTGTTAGATAGCCCATCTATCGAGGAGGGTTATAGGCTATATTATATTATTACGCTAAAGCCAACAGGAGCGGAGCAATGCGGGTGAAACCGCGGGGCACAGACAATGTATGAAAACTTTCGTCAAAAAGTGTTGTGGTAAATCATCCCCTATACGATATTACATGATATTATTATTTCTATAACAAAACAAAGAACGTATTGATTAAAATTAAAGACAATACCCCACAAAAACCTTATCTATAAAATTAATAAAGAACATTTCAATATATTTTAATAGCATCGTATCACATATTACCTTCATTGCTGCAAACACACGATTCTGAAACTCAAACCAAATGAATTGCGAACATGTGACGTGTTCAATTTGATGAAACTTTTACTCTTTGACAATGCATGTTTGTGTCGTTAATGAGGTTTTACGATGATGTGAAGACTTCATTCAAATATATTACTTTTGGAATATCATTAAAGATACGATTGTTATTGTTAAATAATTCTTGAAATATTTATTTCTGATTTTTCAATACTTGGATAAAACTTTTTCATCAAATATCGTATTAAACAGCCATTTAAAAAAAAATGCTATTATCAAACATTTATAAGTGGTTTTAAAACTGTGTAATACTGTATTGGACGGATTACTTTTAACAAAGCATTGAAATATCGCAATAAGTCAAATAAAGTCAATCCAATAAGTATAATTTTTTCAATGTATTATGTCTATTTTGGGAACCTATAACTACATATTATATTTAAACAGTGTATAAACTGCCTTAATATGTATGTATCATCACTAGGTACATAGTATAAAACAAAGTCGCTTTCTCTGTCCCTATGTCCCTATGTATGCTTAAATCTTTAAAACTACGCAACGGATTTTGATGCGGTTTTTTTAATAGATGGAGTGATACAAGAGGAAGGTTTTAGTATATAATTTATTATGTTTTAGACAAAGCGGGCGAAGCCTCGGGCGGAAAGCTAGTATCGTATTTAAATAATAGAATCTGAAAAACTTCTTTTGGGAGTCATTTTTAGTACTAAAATTTATAATACGATAATAGTTATAACATAAACGGACCAATTTATGAAACATAGGTACACACTATGCTCACCAGGTTAATAAATAACTATTAATTACAATACAAAACCAAACCTTGCTCAAAACAAAGAGCTTGCAAGTACCGTATCCGGGAAAATCGCCAACTTTTCACAGAATTGGCCCCTTGATGCCCTCCGGTCCTTCAAGCCTCCATTTAGAGGTTTCCTCGCAAGGAATCCTTTGTAATACTAACTGTGAGCTAAGAAGCGATAGACTACCCTTTGATAGATGATATGTTTTGTCTTGGAGTTTGTTTGTCTACGTTCTTGAAGCGTTTTTGCGATTTATTGCGATTTATTGCGATTTAAAAGTACTTATGTTATAAGGAAATCGATTCACGATGTTTTTATATGGGATTTAAAACGTGATAAATATAGGTTCTATCTTGAATATTAATTTAGGAGAATATTTATTTGACTGCTCAGGTCTACTACACTACAGTATTTCAGCACTTAAAAGTTAAACAATGGTACACTGATAATGCTAAACTAAATAAAAAGAGGTAACCTAACTTAGCTAGTAACTTAGACATAAATAAAAATGCTTTACTATAACTTATTAGTTAATTTACGCTCTATTGCTATACGGCATACGCCTATTCGCATTCAAACTCAAACTCAAACTCAAACTCAAACATTTATTTATTCAATTAGACTACTTTTAGTAGCACTTTCGAATCGTCATTACATTTAAAGTATTTTTAACATTTACCACCGATTCGGAAAGCAGTATCTATGGAGAAGAACCGGCAAGAAACTCCATAGTTGCTCTTTTAAAATCATTTCAATATTACATAATCTGTAACTTAAATCTAACTACATAATATTAAATCATAATATGCCAAAGAACTGTCCTATTTGTGAAACGAAAACTAAGTTAACTTATCAATTGGCATTCTTGTCGCTGCAAAAACTTTGAAATTAATAGAACATGTACCTAAATTATAAAGCCTTATAATATAAATTAATATAAGCGATAATATTTAACTCATTTTAAAATGACTTTCACCTGTAACACGGGTGACGCTGGGACAAGCAGCGTAGTAGTTCTTTCAAGTTGGACAATCCTAAGATTAACCGGCTATTTTATGAAGCTCTTATACAGTGGAGTTAAAAAGAAACTAACTTTTATATTAGTAGTCTACAACTAACTTTTATATTAGTAGTCCACAACAACACAACCAAACTTCATGTTCGGCAGTTTAACTTTTATGATATGGGTATATATTTGAAAACTTTGATGGATAATAATAAAACTACGAGCGGAACTAGGGAAAAAATATTTTCACGTAAGAAATTAAAGAAGTTGGCAGTAAAGTAGGGGAAAATAAACCGTTAAATGTTATTAGTAAAGTTAGTTGAATATGTAACAAAGTTGTAACCCCACTGAATAAATCAATCATCATTTGGGAAATAGTGGCTCAGTGGTTAAAGGCTTGATTCCAATAAAAAGGATTTTAATTTGAACTTACATAATTCATCTATATAAGTATAAAATTGAGCTTTACTATTTACATTGGAAAATAAATATTATATGAAAATAAAATTACAGTTTTGAATAAATTAAATTGTTGATTGTTTAATATTCAAACATAACTCATTAAATCAAATCTAAAAATTTATTTTTAGGCAAAAATATTAAAACTTATATCACTTGATTACTCAAAAAACAGCAACAAATGCTATTTATGACTCTTTATTTAATTTTAACTAAGTACGTAGAATGTATATAACATTTAACTGTGTCGAGTCTAAAAACTATAAACTCTATTTGCTGCATACGTAGATAACGGGCTCGTAGCGAACGACGATAAATGGAAGAGAGATTCGTATTGCTTTGTTGGCGATCCGGCTTAAGCGCGTGTAGACTTTAGTATTTTTAGACTTTCCTTATGTATTTTGTCAGTAAATTATTTTCTTGAAATAAAAGTCAAAAAATAATTATTAACTAGGTAATAGACAAACAACATAACGAGATTAAAAATATGAATATAACTAATAAGTTACAGTAAAGCATTTTTCTTTATGTCTAAGTTACTAGCTAAGTTAGGTTATCACTTTTGATTTAGTTAAGCATTATTCAGTGTACCATTGTTTAACTTTTTCGTGCTGAAATACTAGACGGTAGACATAAACAATCAAATAAATATTCTCCTAAATTAATATTCAAGATAGAACCTATATTTATCACGTTTTAAATTAGTTTAGTTTATTAGTTTATAATATTATTTAAATTTTTATGTACCAAATGTAGAAATATCTATAAAAATATGTTTGTACAATAGACATATTTTATCTGTAGGCACAGAATACATAATAGTAGCTAAACGCTACAGAACCAGGCCTCCGTCACTCGCTCAAGGTCGCGCTATAAGTGCCTACCGCACAGTAGGTCGGTACCGACCCAAGCGGCAGTTGGTTGGCACACGCGAGACTGCGCACCCGCGTCACGTTTCCCGCGCTCGCTACCAAGATGCCCGGTTATTGCGATGTGGACGGGTGTCGGAGTTCAAGAGTGAATAACAAGGAATTGTCTTTTTTAAACAAACCTACCAGGCTACTTTTTATCCAGGAGACACATATTAATAATAATAAAATAATAAAATTCTTTATTGACATAATTACACAGGCCAAAATAATGAATCCTTCGGCTCCCGAACTAGTTTAAAACTGTGTCTCAGGAGCCAGAGGCTTCTCCCAATATTGATCATAATATTATGTCTATAAACTAAACTAAACTAAAAGCTCTAAAATAACAAAATTAATAAAGAGGTAAGTTAAATTATTACGTAAGCGCATTTGTATATATATAGATGAATGTGTGTGTGTGTGTGTGTGTGTGTGTGTGTGTGAGTGTCTGGGTGTGTGTGAGTGTGTGTGGGTGTTTGTGTGTGAGTGTGTGTGCATGTGTGTATGTGTGGGTGTAGTTGTGCATATATGTTGCAATTTATAAACATTTTTTTGTTGATGTGATTATGTGATTATATATTTTTTTTTTTTTTATCCATATTATGTTGTTAAGAATTATAAAAGATCCCTTAAAATGATTTCAGTATCGTCGTAGTCAAACTTCTCAAGCCAGGTAAGTATTAAGTTTTTTATTCCATTATTGTTTACTTTTTTAAATTTTAGTTCTTTATTTATAATATTGTACAGGTGCGGCGCAACTACATTGTAGTGCTTTTGTGCGAATCGTGATTTCGTTTTTGGAAACGGGCAACGATCCACACGCTTGGTACTTTCAGGTAGGTAAGGCACGTCCTTTTTATGATAGCGTCTCAAGGTTTCAAAAATGAAAAGCTTTCTGATACTTAAAACTCTGGCTTTTTTATAAACATCACTTGTGGGATGACTGAATGGTAGATGAAGGCAGACTTTAAGAATTGCTCTCTGGGCACGCTCAGCTGTTATAAGGAGCGATTTGGATGCATTGCCCCAAGCACATATACAATACCTTATTAAACATTCGCACAAGGATTTATAGGTTTCTATTACTAATTTTTGTTCTGCGACAGATCTCAATGTTTTAAAAATATAAATGAGTTGACGAACTCTAGAAGATAAAGTGGAAATATGTGAAGTCCAATTCAAATTGTCATCGATCTGAACTCCAAGATATTTAATAGAGTGAACACGCGAGAGTGTAGCACAGTTGCAGCTTCCGATATGGTTACCACGATTACATGGATGAGTGTGTATTTTAAGAATCGTGTCTTCACTAGCGGCACCTTTTGATGTAATACTATAGCACATATATTTTGTTTTGCTAGTATTGATAGTGAGTAAGCTATTTTCCAACCAACTAGTCACTACGGAAAGGCAATCTTCAGCAAGTTTTGTTACAGTTGACCAAGTCTTATCATGGACGAGTAAAACAGTATCGTCTGCGAACATGAAAAGATCAAGTCCACGTAATGTAATACAACATAGATCATTTATATATACAAGGAAGAGGGTAGGTCCTAATGTACTTCCTTGAGGAACGCCAAATGTGCACTCTGAGCATTCACTTTCAAGACCATCGACCCTAACTCGTTGCGTCCTAGCTGTCAAGTAATCTGTAAACCAATCAAGTGCAAGTCCCCTCACACCTACATTCTCTAGCTTTGATAAAAGGATAGGAATGGAGACAGTATCAAAAGCCTTTTGTAAATCGAGGAACACTCCTATACATTTGAACCCATTATCAAGATAGTGAACAATTTTTGAAGTCAACGAGAGAATAGCATCATCGGTTGACATTCGTTCTCTAAAGCCAAACTGATTGTTATTAAGTATGTTATTTTTCTCGAGATACTTTACTAATCTTTTTTTAGCTAATTTTTCCAAGATCTTTGATAAATTTGAAAGTAAAGAAATGGGTCTATAATTGGTTGGGTTACTTTTGTCTCCACTTTTATGTATTGGACTGACAATAGCCTTTTTAAACGCTGAAGGAAAAACCCCACTTTCAAAACTGAGATTGCACAGAAATGCAATTGGCTCGACAAGAAAATTAACAAATTTTATCAATAGATTTGCGGAAATATAGCGGGTCCACGCGGGTGAAACCGAAGGAAACAACTACTATCAATAAGATTTCCTTTTTTTTATTGTATAATGTAACAAATATAATTAACAATAAAAAATTAAGTGTTTCAGCAACTCTGTGTTTAATTTACGCGCTCGGTACAACCCTAAAGTTTTCGTTTGATGACGCAATCACGCGGCGTGCGCGGGAAACTCGCTTCTCGGTGCGTGTTCGTAGAGTACATTTCTTACTGCAGCCGAGTTGCGGCGCATTTTGTAGGTAAATATAGCGTAGGTATTTTAGCTTTTGTATGGGAGTGATGTATCTGTTACGAAGTAACTATTCTCTAATCTGTGACAGAACGGACACTCTCCGCCTCCCGCCAAAATTAAACTTACCTCACCCCCTCGCGATCAGACATAAAATGGGCCATATTTTTCTGCAAGGACGATACGCAACGAAGATTGACAACATTAATCAAATTGACTTAAAGTAATTTTATTATTTTGGATTTGTGATTATCGTTTTTCGTAGAAAATGGTTAGATATTGTGCTGTTTACGGATGTATTTCATCAGAAAAACGCGAATTTTTTTTTACGCTAGTCACAAATGTGCCAACCATAAAGCGTTAACACACACATTTGCAGTCTCTACAGTGTGACTGTCAAAACGATCATTTTGTATGGAGTGTCCGGGGTGTGCTGTAGGTAAAGCTGTAAAATAACCCCGTAACAATAACACAGGTAAAAATATTTCTTATCATAATATTCTAACATTTATTTATCATTTTTATGCACAGTAAATAGACCGGGAGATACTGACACAAAATTTCGAGTCATTTGTAACAGGATGGCGGTTCTACAGGGGTCTTAGTACGCAATGACAAAAAGAAAAACGATGGTGTGAACACTGGTACCGGCGGCTTAGTCGCGTGGGCGTTAGTCGAACTCGTCGTAAAAATAGCGAAAGTCAAACGATTTGTAACACAAAAATTTTAGAATTTACCGATAGCCCATAAAAAAGAAGTAGGCGGTAGTGTCATGCCATACTTTTCCGGTGTGACTTACAGCCCGCCATACCGACGCAAATGTGTTGATTTAAAAAAAAACAATTCAACCATTTGTACCAGGCTAACTTTTGCACAGGTAACCATCGTCGTGTAGCCATTTACGAAAATCACCATACCATACTTTTCGGACGATTCCAAATGGTCGTCATACCGCCGAAAATCTGCAAAAATTTTTTTTTCTCGCCAAACTTTTTGTACCAGTATTGCATTTGGATTTTTGGAGAGTATTTGATAAAATGTGACCATTATTATATTTGCCATACTTTTAGTAGGGGGAAAAAGTGCTGCCATACTTCATAAATAAATTTATTATTAATTTATAGAAGTGAAGATTTCTACCACCTAGATCTTTGAAATTTTGTATTTATATTTGTTGAACCTCAAACTTATAGGAAAGATTAATGCCATACTGTTACAAATCGTTCAAAATACGAATAAAATCATACAATAAAAAAAAAATCTTATACACATTCGCCACCTCCCACAGGTATGGCATTATCACACTTCTATTTATAATCATTCAGGAGTTGTTGAAAAAAAAATTTAGGGTGTTACAAATGGTTCGGCGAAAAAAAAAAATTTGCAGATTTTCGGCGGTATGGCGACCATTTGGAATCATCCGAAAAGTATGGCATGGCGATTTTCGTAAATGGCTGCACGACGATGGTTACCTGTGCAAAAGTTAGCCTGGTACAAATGGTTGAATTGTTTTTTTTAAGGCGACTACACCACCGAAACTAGCGCCCCCCCAACATTTTATTTTTTTACTCCTAAACCAGATTAAATTTAAAAAATCTAGCTCGGTACTTTGCTAGTATATTACTTGTAGTATTTTTGGTATTACTTTTCATTATTTTGCATTCGGTAAATTAGGAGAACTTTTGATTACCGCCAAAAGTGGCCACTTTTGGCGGTAATCAAAAGTTCTCTAGAATAATGAACAGTTAGAATAGTGAAAAGTAATACCAAAAATACTACAAGTAATATACTAGCAAAGTACCGAGCTAGATTTTTTAAATTTGATCTGGTTAAGGAGTAAAAAAATAAAATGTTCGGTGGCGCTAGTTTCGGTGGTGTAGGCCTCTTAAATCAACACATTCGCGTCGGTATGGCGGGCTGTAAGTCACACCGGAAAAGTATGGCATGACACTACCGCCTACTTCTTTTTTATGGGCTATCGGTAAATTCTAAAATTTTTGTGTTACAAATCGTTTGACTTCGCTATTTTTCCGACGAGTTCGACTAACGCCCACGCGACTAAGCCGCCGGTACCAGCGTTCACACCATCGTTTTTCTTTTTGTCATTGCGTACTAAGACCTCTGTAGAACCGCCATCCTGTTACAAATGACTCGAAATTTTGTGTCAGTATCTCCCGGTCTAAAAATTGTATTACGTAGCGTTATATAAACAACCACAACACGCATCCATTTTGAAAACATAATTAAAAAGGGAGCTACGCAAAAATTCAATCTCCCACCAAATGACAAATTCAACACACGCAATAGACTACGGCCTATAAACTTGCCCGTCGACTTCGTTCGCAAATATTACAGCTCTCAGATGTGCCATAAAATCTTACTGAAGCGGACATACAGTACTGGAGAATTTATTTTTTGAACTAAACAACTCTATATATTTATATCGAGAGTAACATTTAATAGTGACAGTAGTAACAAAAAAATCTGTGACTTAGGGCAGATTTTTCAATCCTTGGTTAAAACTTATTCGTTGAATAACGTATTAAACTACCATTTGAAAATGTATGACATTTTAATACAAGGTGTCTCAAAAGAAAGTTTATATTTTGTGGATGAATCAAAAAAAAAGTAAGCGGTGTATTGAAAAAATGTTTATTAATTATTAAAGTGCATAATATGGGAATTTATTTCTAAAAAATAATATCGTCCAAATCCAGTCCATTGCGTTCACGGCACTCATTTAATCGAACAGTAAAATTATTTATGACAGCTCGGCAGGTAGACACAGTGATGGCTGCCATTTCGTACCGGATATTTTCTTTTAAATGCACTAGAGAAGTTGGTTTGTTGGCATACACTTTAGATTTAAGATACCCCCATTTTTCAAATGGTAGTTTAATACGTTATTCAACGAATAAGTTTTAACCAAGGATTGAAAAATCAGCCCTTATTCCTTAATGTGGCTGCCACACACTAATAACACCTGTCAGGTCCACCTGAACAGGTGCACCTGCATCTGCGCAGATACGACGTAATTACATTATTGATAAATAATATAACACGAAAAAATAATATCTTAAAATTTTTTAAAATTAATTTATTAAAATAACACTAAATTAAGAAGTTTCTAATCCTGAATATCACCATTATAATTCAAGATTACAGTCGCCGTACCATGTTGAAATGGGTTTGGATATTGTTTCACTTATTTCCCGGCTCCCATTCACGATGTAGCGTGAATTATGCTTTAAACTACTATTTTCTAAAGAGAGTCTCTTTCTACACTGGATATAATACTGCTGTCAGAAATCATTTTAACAGCGCTGGTCATCAACCCTTAGAAACTGAATAACTACTAATAAAAAAAAACCTAGCAAAATTCTTGAAAGCAGTATGTATAGTGTAAAGATGAGAAAATATATTCACCTACTGGGTTAAGAGGTTTTATTTGGTTTCAGAGCCCCTCGCCTGTTAACCTGTTTAGGAGCTTAAATAGGGCTGTCAACAACGGGAATCGAACTGGGGGAACAAAAACTGTTACCCTGATCAATATATTATAATAAATTAGTTATGTATTGCAATTTGGCTAGATAAGAATTTATTTAAAAAAATGAAGTTCATGATTGCGTGAAGTTTTTCTAACCGTTATTTTATTATTTACAATGTTTTCTTTACTGACAGAAAACATTTCTCCCATTATCTTAATTTGACAAGAAAAATTATTAAAATAAACGTACATTAAATCCAGTATTTCATTAAGGGAGCTTAAATAAATAATTCAATATTTTTAAATTTTGTAAAGTTGACAGCCCTATCCTTAAGTGTGAATTATGTATTTATTTATGTGTAAATCAGGGGGGTGAAACTTAGAGTATGGTTCATTATACAAAGAAACTAGCGACATCTATTGACTGTTCGGCAGCACTATTTAATTAACTTTTTCCTCAGAAGATGGCAGAACGTAAAATTTTTATGCAAAAAGAATAGAATGGCTATAAAAATAACTAAAATAATTTTATTTAGAACAAAATTCAATTGCTTTTATAAATATATAATCTATTTGATGAAACGATTTTTAAGTGCTTTAAACAGCGGAAAATGAAACGTTTTCTCTCATAAGTGTCAGTACCAGTGTTGCCGTTCTAAGAACGTTGTCTCTTAAACTAGGGAATTTAGGGGGACGTTTGGGGGATAAACAAATTCAGGGTACGTCTAGCTGCGTTTTGAAAATAGCAGAAAGTATCAAATCAGCCATACTGGTCAATTTGATACTGATTCTGAAAGAAACGATGTGCTCAACAATTTTTTTTTCGTTTTTGATTTTGTTAGTTTTGCTAGTGACTTTTAATTTTGGAAAAAGGCAACCCTGTCCATTGTCCAATGCGAGATATATGACAGGTCACAGGATAATCCGTTTGTTTTCTGAAATTTGAATTATTCTTGAGTTTGTTGTTAATTTTAAAATGGCTTCTAGGAGGAAGGTATATTGTGTTTTTGGATGTAGTGAAATGGGTAAGTTTTCTCAAAATTATTTATTTATAATGAACTGATGCTACCAGTACGTATCCCTTACCTATTGTTTGTTTCGGTCATGGCCGCAGAACATCTTTGTTTGCATAACCTTATATCACTATTTTACAAAAATTATAAAAATTTTAAATATTTGAGTATTATATATTTAATTATAAGTATATTTATTATTTAAATATACTATATAAAAATAATTAAATATGGAGAACACTTATCATTTATTGCGTATTTCTGTAGGTACTGTAAAGGTTGTTTTTTATCTATTTACAGGAGCATATATGCATCGTTTCCCTCACCCTACAAGACGACGAGTTGTTTGCTACCTGGAAGTCAATTGTTGGTGAACGACTAAAAGATCTTGAGCCTGACATGATCTATAGAAACAAGATAGTCTGTGATTACCATTTCAAGCCTGAGCACAAAGTTTCAGGTCACCGATTACTCCATTTATCTGTTCCATCAATCTACTTGAGTGGTGAGTTTGAATATTACCTATAGTTAGTACTTTATTTATCAAATTTATCATTATCTTAGGTAGGATTATTATATATAATATACAGGATTTATACCACACTATTTTTAGTTAGGGAACTGGTTCTTATTTCTACTGGTAAAACACTACTAAGCTTTTAGTAACAGAGTCCTCAGTGGTAGACTAACTAGCTTGATGAGCACCAGTCAATGCTCTACCACTATTCTTTAGTTTCTTCAACCAGTTTTTATTCCAAAAAAGCTCAACTGCAAGCTTAATGTAAAAAAAATAAATAAAATGATACATTCTGTAATTTTATCTTTCGTAATTTTTGACTTTGCTTCTTATAATAATTACAGGTATATTTCATTCTGCGAGTACAGCAGTTTACATGGAACATAACTATTCTTAGCCAAGGATGTGGCCTTGTGAGACAAGGGCAAATGAAGATAATGATGTCCCATTAAATCAGCAAATTTTAGATAAAGGTATAATAATTACTATTTTTTTTACTGCTCTTTTTACCTAAATGGGCAGAAGCAATTATGTAATGGGGTGTTAATTATGGTATCATATCAAAATATAAGATACTTAAAATCTCATTCAAAATATCTGGTGAGTGAGAAATTGGTCCTAAGATACATCCAATTTGGGGGGTTATATGTTCAACATTTGTATTAATCTACATTTACTGTGCTGGATGGGTTTATTCTAAAGTAACTCTGTAACTTGGTATTATAAAGTAAAGCAGAAATGTAGACACAACATCACTTGTCTTTCAAATGTACTGATTTCATTTGTAAAAAAATATCTTTAATAAAGTTTTTATTTTCTTTATAGGTCGCACAAAACATTGTGATGAATACTTAGTAAAAAAATATAAAAAGTCCCAAATTGAACAGAAAAAATTGAAGTTAAAGAAAACTATGGCTAAAGAGAGAAGCTTTAAAGCACGTCTTGCCAATGCCGAAAAATTAGTTGCTGGTCAGGCATTTCATAAAGTCACAGCAAAAATGTCAGAAGCTGGAATTTTTTTTACTGGAATACAATTTAAACAAGCTCTGAAAAAACCTAAAGGAAGACGTTATACCACTGAAGAAAAAGTGTTGGCCTTGACTTTGCTATTTTATTTGTTATGTTTGTGTTATTATAATGCTTAACCAAACC
>CAJQZM010033992.1:0-10947 GCA_907164665.1 Colias nastes
GAGCATACGTGTCACTGAGCAGCCGGTGACAAAGGGAGAGCTCGTTATGTGCGGGCAGGGTGGCAACTTCGCCTCGCGCTGCGCGGATGCCACTGCCGCTCGCACCACCGCGTCGGAAGCCGTATCATCGAGAGCAGCGCCGTGTCATCATGTCGTGCACCGTGCCATCGCGTTGAGCGTCCGGCTTCGAGCATCATGCATCGAGCGTCGAACATCATGCGTCGAGCATCATGCGTCGAGCGTCGAGCGTCATGCGTTGCGCCATGTGGTGCATTACGCATCCATACTGAGCGCCGCAGCACCAAGCTGGGCTCCGCGACACCACGCCAGGCGTTGCGCATCCACGCCAGGCGCCGCAATACCACGCCGGGCGTCGCGCTACCATCACTACCATCAACACGTCGGGCCTGAGATCACCGGAACCAGAGCGACGTGTCTACATGTCGTCCTTCAATCTCATACCAAATCGGTCAGTAGATAACATTTCACTTTGAGTGTACAGTTAGATAAAGAAAGTAGGTTTTCAAAATGTAGTAACTCGAAAGAAAAATAAATTTATTGCCAAAAACATTAGTTACAAAATTTATTTTAAAATTGAGGAAAATGGTCACAGCCTCGGCAAAATGCTGCATAAAAACAGCGCTGATTACAGGTTGTACCGAATGTAACGATTAGATTTTGTTATAAGTTGTAACTTACAAGACCAGTGTATAGTTAAATCTTATTGCATTACATTTAACTAAAGTTATTTACGCAGTGATGTTATTATTAGGTCGTGCGATATTGCTTTACGGTTTTGTAGTTAGTTAAATCTTATTCCATTACATTTAGCCATATTTAGCCCATCTTAGTTACGCAGTGATAAATTATCAGTACCTAGGTCGTGTGACTTGTATTTCACTTATTCAGAGACGCGTTTACTTTAGTAGGTAATTCACGTTATTTTAAAAATACTTTGCGGCGTAAGCACTGCCTTAAAGATAAATTAAGTAATGACTTGCCTTAATGTTTGTTAGTTTGTGAGCTAACACTAAAGAAAGAAAGCACATTAATTTGTACACTGCATCCAGATTCTTCAAACGAACGTAAACAATAAACATTCACTTGTCCGTGTATCAGAACAAAAACAGTATGCGAATTACTTTTAAATTAGTTTCTTAACTACCCGCGTTAGTTTCTTGACTACCCGCATTAATTTCTTGAACTACCTGCGCGGCGTTAGTTTTTATTTAGGCTATATACCCTTGACAAATAGCAATTAATTGCTACACAAAAACATCCTTATTGCTATTCGATTAAAAACGAAAAATAATGCGTTAACTAGTGCATTAGAGGTTTAAAAACTTTTCATAGGTTTTATTTACGGTGATAGTAATTTCTTAAAATAAAGTTGTGAACAATTCACAGTATACAGTTTTACGATATGAAGTTTTATGAAATGTTGCAGATTTAGTTTGATCAAATAAAAGGTAAATCGAGGCATTTAGTTTTGAATTTTTACAGAGAATTTATTAGGTCCTTATTTAGGCAGTTCATAATACAATGTCACAGATAATTAGCGTGTGTTCAAATAAACATCTGGCGTAAGATAAATCTTATAATTGGATCTACATTTGGTTTTAGTACATTAGATTGCTTTAAAATTAAGAACTCTTAACTATCCCATCAACGTTAGTGTACGTTAAATGTTAAGATGACGGTTAAAAAAAAAAAAGAAAATGAAAATAATCTTTGAAACTTCTTTATCGGGGTTGAAAAAAAAATTTACTGTAACATTTTTTCGTTACGCGTGACATTTTTCCGTTACGCACCATTTTTTTTCTTATCCCTATCACGCGTGATTCGACATATTTCTGTAAAGTTGCATATAGTAAATTATTTTTTGAAAAATAAGGTCATAAAGAAGTTTCATTTCTTACGTGTGTACACGTACGCGTAGTACACGCACACATTTTTGTTTTTTTAGCTTCAAATAAGTCCTAAACGTGGAGTATTCGATAGTACCTAATCGATTTACATTGTGTGCATTTAATGTAATTTCTTGATAAGTTTTTGTGACTAGCTGCAGTTTGACATCAACTGAATACATCAATTAGGTAGTTGTACAGTAGTTGTTGAGCAGTTCATTCTTATTACGTTGAAACTAAAATTTAGCTCAGCCCTTTTGCCGTTCGATATTAGATTAACAGATGAGTTTAAGCCTACACTTATTAATTGTTAATGGTTGAGTTTTCAAAAGCAAACATACCGTTAAGGAATTTAGCCATATGCAAATTTGCCGATAAAAAAAAGTTTTGAAGGGTTTCTCGCGATTTTTTTTTGTAGGCAGATATGTTATCACATGATTACTTTAAATTCAAGTTGGTAAATATTCAGTTGAGAATAAGCTTTCACCACTTTTGAGTGTTTTCTGCGGTTCAGTTACGAATTATTCGTTTTAAACTTTTTAAGATGTTATTTTTGTGCTGTATTTTTTTTGTCAATGATCATAATTATTAACAACAAAATAAAACTGCTGTTAACATTTGAGCAAGCTGCACAGGCTATTTCAGTAGAGTTGTAGTGGAGTATAGTTGTAGCATACTGATGGTTGTGTTGTCTCGTACGTTGTGAAGTAAATGTGTGTTGCGTGAAATAATATTGTGATGGTAATGTAGTTCATCGAAGGATGGTGGTGTTCTATCTGGCATGAGGTCTAGGATAGTAGATGTGTGTTCTGACCGGTCAGGAGGACCGGGGCAGTATGGTAACCCTGTAAGGTCAGTGTGGGCCGAGGCAGGATGGTAGTTATTTTGGTATCCCGAGATGAATTACCGTAGTAATGTAGTGTGAGAAATGGCGTACGGGGACACATGATTGTCAGTATGGCTGTATAGGAGATAACTTGAGTTTGTTAAAACGAAAAACGATTAAGAGTATTGATTCTGTTGGATGAGTAATAGTCAGTTCAGGTTTCACTTTTTTTTAACTGTTGAGCTATTGAATCCTGTAAACACCAATAATCACTTTGAAAAGATGGATTTTGTTTATACTATGTTCGGGTAACTTCACCTTGTTAACATATTGAGGATGCCTGAGGGCCAAGTACCACTTGAAGTTGATTAGTGTTTGAAATTTGAGTTTGAGTTGAGTGATAGCGATGAATCTTAGTTCGGTTGGTCAGAGTGTGCCAGTAGTCATTTCGTAGCCGTAGTCCGTTGAAATCGGTGTCTGCTATTAGGAGTTATGGCTGCTTATAGTAAACCGTGGATACGCGGTATTACCGTAGTCCGTTTGAAATCGGCGTCTGCTATTAGGAGTACAGATAGCTGCTTGTAGTAAACCGTGGATACGCGGTGGGCGAGTGACGCTGGCGGAGGTTGGGTCTTGTAGAGACCATTGGAATATGGGAGTCCGTGGGACTCGGCATTCGGAAGAATGCGTGTGGAACAAACATGAGGTTTGTTGTGGGGCTTAGTGAAAAGCCAGAGTTTGCATTCGGAGGAATGTGTGTGTGTTGTTGGGCTTAGTGAAAAGCCAGAGTTGGCATTCGGTGGAATGCGTGTGTGATGATGGGCTTAGTGAAAAGCCAGAGTTGGCATTCGGTGGAATGCGTGTGAGATGATGGGCTTAGTGAAAAGCCACAGGCCTCGGATAAGATTCATGCTCTAGTTTTTTTGATACTTTAATAATGATCTGCTGATGACAATAGCGGTGAAAGTGGTATTTGGTTGCTTAAGCGTTATTTTCTTTGAGTAGTTAGTAGTTCATAAATTTAATCGAAATGATCAGGATTCAATGTTTCATTACTTTAATCAAAATGGTTAATTTCAAAGGGTTGAAGTTGGAAATTATTTTAGGGTATTCAAATTAAAAAAAAAAAAAACCTGTTTTCATATGAACTTAAATTTTGTTTTATGAGATTCTTTGCTATAGGAGTAGGACGTTTCTTGTACAAATTTCATGATTCTGTGTTCACAAGAAATATCCTGAAGGTATTGATTCCTTGTGTCCCCTGCGAATGTCGAAAACTGCTATCTTTTGATCGACTGTTATTTTTACTTCTTTTCAAAGCTTAACGGGACGATGGTATGCGATATGAACTTCAAAGGTTTTGATAAACAGACTGATAGACGTACGGACAACTAAGTGATCTTAAGGGTTTAGTTTTTTTTAGTTTTGTGGTTTAAAAGCCTAAAAATTAAATATCAGAGTTTAATTGTAAAAATTTGTCAGGATTGGCCGAAGAGCATGTACTGTGCGAGATGTTTTCTATGTTACAGCACCCACATACACGAGGACGTGTTCAGCGCAGGATGGCCGTGTCGGAGACGGTCAATAGCGCGGATGTAAAACGACTCGAAGCACGAGTTCCGGGAGGTGGCAGCACAGTGAAGTTGGCGGCTTACTTCATGCTTGTACCGGGTCGAGCCGGTGAAGGCTCGCCCTCGGGACGGCACTTCACATTCGAACATCGAAGAGTTCGGACCTTCCACTACTAGGAACTGTTAACCTTTTCTTTGCTAGTGTTTAATTTAAATGTGTAACGTAACGGTTATTAAAAGTGATTGTATTAAAAATGACTGTATTGTATGGTAAAACTGACATGATTAAAAAGAGCAACTATGGAGTTTCTTGCCGGTTCTTCTCTGTAGATACTGCTTTCCGAATCGGTGGTAAATAAAGAAATGTTTGATTTTGAGGTGTTTCTTTGCTCGATTACCCAACGCAACGCCCACAGCTTGAAAATAGATTCACAATCTACACCTTGCTCCGTCATATATATATATATATATATATATATTATAATTTAATGTTATAAAATAAATAAATATTATTAAATAAATTCTTAAAACAATAAATTCTAATCTCAATAAAACAATTAATAAATGTTTATGCTTTCTTACAAAAATTATATTACCTAAAAAAATATTTCTAAAAAACATATTATCATTTGTTTTTATAGTTTAAATTCAAAACATTGGTCTTGTAAACCAAAAATATTTTTTTTTTAAAAACTTCAAAGAAAAGAATTTATTCTTATCAATAATCTCCAAAATTATTATTTTTATTAAACAATTCTTTGAAATTCTAAAATTTTTATTTCTTTAATTTTAATTATTATATCCTTTTTTATATTCTTTATTAAACATCCTTTAACAATAGGTTTATTTATTTTATTTCAAACTTTAATTATTTCATTATTTATTGGTTTATTTTTAAATACTTATTGATTTTCATATATTCTTTTCTTAGTTTTTTTAGGACTTTAAGTATTATTTATTTATGTATCTAGTATTGCATCTAATGAAATTTTAAAACAATCAACACCTATAAAATTAAATTTATTACATATTAATTTTATTTTTTTCTTTATTACTATCTATATTTTTTCATAAAAATATAAATATAATAAATATATTTATAAATAATGAAATGAAATAAACAATTTTAATTCAATATTCATTTTTTTTTCGAAAATAATATTAATTTATCTAAATTATATGATAAACATAACTATTTTTTAACTATAATATTAATTATTTACTTATTTATTACATTAATTGCTGTAATTAAAATTACAAATATTTTTTTTGGACCTTTACGATCTTTTAATTAACTAATGATAAATAAATTTATTCTAATTCGTAAATCTCACCCTTTATTAAAAATTATTAATAATTCCCTAATTGATTTACCAACTCTTACTAATATTTCATCATGATGAAATTTTGGATCAATTTTAGCTTTATGTTTAAGAATTCAAATTATTACAGGATTATATTTTTTAACAATATACTATTGTGCTAATATTGAATTAGCATTTTATAGAGTAAATTATATTTGTCGAAATGTTAATTATGGATGACTAATTCGCACTATTCATGCAAATGGAGCATCATTTTTTTTATTTGTATTTACATTCATATTGGACGAGGAATTTATTATGAATCATTTAATTTTTTTTATACTTGAATAGTAGGTGTATTAATTTTATTTTTATTAATAATAACTGCTTTTATAGGATATGTTTTACCTTGAGGACAAATATCTTTTTGAGGAGCAACTGTAATTACCAATTTATTATCAGCAATTCCTTATTTAGGAAATATATTAGTAAACTTAATTTGAGGAGGATTCGCAGTAGATAACCCTACTTTAACTCGATTTTATACATTTCATTTTTTATTACCATTTATTATTATAATAATAACAATATTCATTTATTATTTTTACACCAAACAGGATCTAATAATCCTTTAGGAATAGAAAAAATTCGATCATGAGGCGGGACTCGAACCTGCATCCTTTCACGCTAATTCGGGGCGGATGCCTAACCAACTCAGCCACTCGTGACCCGCCAGAGCGATCGAATTTATTCTATTGTTTCAGTTTTATGTGTCTATGTAAAGTAATATTTAAAACACGATTAACCCAATTGTTTGACCCCTTGAAGTTAAACGTGTCAAAATAATAACATATATAATGTATATGACGTATTTGTAATGAGGTGGCTGAACTTTTAGCCTTTTTTAGATTCGAAGAAGGTATAGATATGTGATAATATGTTGTTTACGAAGTGGCTGAACTTTATAACCTTTCTTACTGAGAAAAAATAAATCTCTACTGGTGAAATAATTCATAAACATCATTTTCCTCGTTTTTGAACAGACTTCTTAAAAAGAGGAGATTACGTTATCTGTATGGTATTGGTTGTGTTTATGTTTCTTATAAAATAATATAAAAAACATTATTGAGAAAACGCTCTTTCTTTCAAAATCTGTCCATTGATTTCAAATATAATTTTGTACAAATTCACATAGAAACATTATTACTTGCAAATAACTTTCTCTAATCGTAGTTGACAAACAACCATAATCATGTTCACTTTCATCAAGGATGCTTTATGTGATGTTTACAATATCAGAGTGAAGATTATCGAAATATATTCTAATTAGAAACATTGTTCAACGACCTTCATTTACATAATCAAACATACAGGTTCCGCTGCTACCCGGGTTGAGTTGTCATAATAAACAAAATGATGCTAAAAATTAAAAAAAACAATATCACTCGATCAATTCTGAATTTATTATTTTACTATATCTACATCCATGACATAAACTACCTACCAGATAAAGTCATATTAATTCATAAAAAAACAATAACATCTTTTTATCGCAGTCGGGTAATTACATTAATTATGTAGTATCTAATCGCGATCGGAGACACTGCCGCGCCGGCAACCCACGGTAGGCAGGTTTTTTTGAATTGAAACTTCTTGGCGCGTAAATTTCAAGTACCTAAGGCAACGATTTTGTTATCTTTGAATCTTGCCAAAGAAGTTTCACGTCTGACACGTGTGCGCAGCACACACGCTACAGGAGAGCAAACGAGCAGGCGCGTCGCCTGCTGTTAAACGATTCATGCCGCCCATAAGAATCCACTCCACTGGGAGGTAGATGCGTAGCTGTCCTCAAGAGGCAAGAGAGGGATATCATAGGGATTAATTTAGAGAAGCCTTAGCCTGCCGGTTTTTTAGTACTTAAATGTACTCTTTTTGAACGTCTCCATGTTTATGGAAAGACGGCACCAATAAGCGCGGTTAGTTAGGGATTTAACACGCGCAACTACATTGAGTCACAGATTGATTGAATTGACAAAGGCCTGTTGCCACGCGAAAATTAAACACACTCAAAAACAACAGTTAAATTTGGCGAT
The DNA here is from genome assembly GCA_907164665.1 of Colias nastes. NCBI lineage: Eukaryota > Metazoa > Arthropoda > Insecta > Lepidoptera > Pieridae > Colias > Colias nastes. Next base: position 7,702 of record CAJQZM010033992.1, read on the forward strand.
GACGATGAGCCAATTCAAGGAAAATCGGGAGATAAGCTTAAATTTTAAAATAACAGCGGATGTCGGCAGAGTTCATGTGTCATTGATAAGGATGCCCGGATGTTACGTGTATTTTATAATATAATTAATGTTGTACTAAGCGGCCACTGTCTAGCGCCGTACCATTGATCCTCCGGCCGTCGGGAACGCCGGTACTCATATTGGGATAGACAAAATAATAATTAAAATTCGGTTTCAAAAGTGCCTATAGGTATCAAAAGTTTTTATTAGTGTTTGTGACCACAAATACCACGACCAGAAATAGAGGATAGAATTTAGCAGCTATGGACAAGAAAAAGGTATGTTGTTTTAAATATTTATAAGTATGACGCAATTGTCTAAAATGTTGTTTATCACTCTGTGTGTTTATCACTATTATTTTCACGGTTGAATCGTGTTTTGCTTCAAATCGAATTTTATTTTGTTACTGAAAGATAAGTAACAATTTCCTTGTCAGCTTTTGTTTTTTATAAACATAAATAGATATGCATTAAATTATTTTATGTAGCGCCGCAGCTAATGATTAATAATAGTTATTTATGAATATAGAATATATTATATTATTATTGCTGTTATTTTGTTTAGTAAACATATACAAATAAATAATGCGCTGATAGGATAAATAACATTTATAGAAATGCATTTTCCTTGTTCAACCTATTCTTAATATCTGCAAATTGATTGATCGTAAATACCATATTAACTACTGAGCTTTCCAATGAAATTTTTCGTTTCAAATTATAATCAAAAGGCTAAATATTAATTTTCACAATTTCAGGCGTTCAAAATAAGTGATAAGCTTTTTAGCGTAGTTCACTTCTTAGAACTGCCTCACGATGATATTAACCAGACGGTCTGTGTTCCTCGCAAATGGGGAAATGCGAAAGAGAATGAAATATTGAGACACATAAAGTATCCAATAGAAGATGCTTTTCAGACGGAAATCCGAGTGCGGAAACAAGAAAAGCCTAGTAAAGAGTGGGGAACGTATGAAGTAGTGGAATTGTTTGTTGCAGGTTAGTGTACTACACATGCTTTTGTAAACTTGAATGTTTGTATATAACAGACTGACAGACAGATTTATTTCGAACTTAGTCGGTACACATATCAAGTATCAGTGGCATTACAATAATTTGATGAGTTGAGTTTGGAGACTTATTACATCATAATTGTTTTATTAGGTAAATCGTTTAATATTATTGGTTTATTGAGATGTTAAACAACTCAATTGATTTAATTATAAGTTTCTATTCATTTATTTAACTTTGGGAAACAAACAATACAGTATTTCTTAAAATTAAAAAACAAAATACTATACATATATCAACAAAGTTTTAACTGAAAATTACATTATTTAAATATTATCAGTCATTTGCAGTAAACAATAATTTTACATTTAAATTATTAATTTAAATTTTTTAACATATATATGTATATGATATATCGCATGCATGAGTACAATTTAAAGATCATACGTTTTACTTTTTTTTTTAAGATTATTTATTTGTTTATTTATCATTTTTTTTTTTATTATTCCCACTTATCTTATGAAATAAGATCTTACAAAACAATTTTTTGAATATTCTTATCACATATGATAAACAAACTTTATTGCAAGATATTTCTTGTTCACACTACAACAATTGGATCAAGTAACCAATACATTATATTGTCAACATTCTAAGGAAGATATAATATCGATAAAGATTATATTCATATTATGATGCTAAGAAATATTTTTTTAATAGTAATTTTAAAATAATAACTTCTAATTCAGGAATTCCTATATGACTTCCTGTATGACTATCAATTGTTTTGTTCGTCGGGAAAACCCAGATAGCAGCAGACGAATAAATAATAGAGCTACAAATAGCCCGTTTAGATTACGTTAAAAATTATACATTTTTTTTCAACAAGCTTTCCGCCCTCATTTTCTTATCAACACTATATTTTTTTCGACAGGCTGCAATAAACATTTAAATAATTATATTTTATTGTCTCACTTGTATGTATATTGTATGTGTATGTCCTCTGGTACTAGTGACACTATGTTGACAATCCATTCAATTAAGGTAATGGATTAGTCTGGGACAAAACACCTAGGTCACGGAATACCATCTACACGCTATACATTTTATTCTTATTTCGATTTGCAATACTCATTTATTTTCAACACTTTTTTTTAATAATGAGAATAAACGTGTTATGCTTTATTTAATACAGAAAGGCTGAAATGATATTTATTTTGTTACGCATTTACTCTAAAGCAAGCACAAATAAACTTGATTATTAACGGCAGAAGTTAAAATAATAGACATATGAATTTAGCAGATAAATTACGATTAAAATAAATTATTTAAATCATTCCAGAATCTTACGAAGCGGCTGAAACTTATATCGCCAAGAGAAACAAGCGCCAAATAGCCAAGAAGAAGAAATATGCATCAAAAGTTAAAGGTAAAGATACGACGCTATAATATTTTGTAACGTATGCATTGATGACAAAAAATAGTAAAATTATCTTGCCATAGTATAGTAAGATTTCATATTACAGAAAGGGCTCATTAAAAGCCTATTTTCAATAAATCGATTGAGATAAATCGTTTATTTAAAGTTATTGAGAATTTCTATTTTTCACCAGATACAAAGAAACTGGGTACAACGATGAAAGCTCAAACCAAAAAACGTAATATAACGAAGGAAAAAATGCATGAAAATGTTGAATTAGCAAAGAAGTATCAGCAATTATTTGGTGGTGAAGATGATCCGAAGAAAACAAACACACAAACAAATTTTAATGAAGGATACTCAACATCCAATAACACACAGAATCAACGAACCAATGGACAAGCATATTGTTGTAAAGAATATCCTGGAGTTTTTTCAAATCCTTGGCATAATCAAAATTGTTTTTACAAACCCGTTAATACTTATCCACATACCAGTGTACATATTGTTCCTACAATAATAGAACCATGCAATCACAACAATCTAGCCCAGATCCCACCTCAATATTGTCAAAACTTTAATCATTTTTCTTCTGGGTTTTTTATTCCGGGACCGTGTACACATCCTGTTTTTAATCAAGGGATAAGAGTACAAAGCCAAATTAACGAACAAAATAATTCGCAGATGCGAAAGGAGCCAAGTAGCGGTCAAATGACAGAGAAAACCAACAACAGAAATAGTTCATACACACAAACTGAA
>CAJQZM010034004.1:0-11083 GCA_907164665.1 Colias nastes
GTTAATTAGACAAGGTTCCAGCGCATTAGCAATTTGCGGGGATTATACGTTCTTTCAAACAGCTGATGCACAGTAAGTAAAAAGTAGTAACAATAAACTAAAATAGTTTCTCCTAGTCCCTAATGTCAATTGTCAACGTCCACAGGATCAAAAAATCATAGATTACTTCTAATAAAATAGATTACTTCTAATAAAATAGATTACTTCTAATAAAAATTTAGGTATAGGCATGGTATAGGAAAATAAACTCACCTTCGCTATAAATTGCATAAATAATGGGGACGCACGTGGACGACTATAAATTACTTGCTCTGTGGACTATAAACAAGGATGTTCCAAACTTATGGCTTGACTAAAGAATTATATCATTCAAATTAATTTCATAGATATGTAATGTTTTTCTTATCAGGGGCCGTATTATGATCTCTTATTCCTAGTCAGTCTACGCCGTGAATTGAACTGACTGGCAAATTCATATTTGATAGCATAATTATTAACCATGGCTGGTTATTGCGATCCTATTAGGAGTTTACCAGTCAGTTCAATTCACGGCGTAATCTGTCTGGAAATAAGAGGTCATAATCGCCCCCATAGATAATACTGTATAATATGTTATATGATCGCCCCAGATTATAATCAAAAACAAGGCTTTGAAGTTTGAGCTATTTGTTGTTTAAAAAAAAATGGATAACTCAAGGGATAACTTTAATTATATTATTCAATAATTATTGACAAATGAGTTAATAATTATTCAATAATTTTTTTTGTAGTGACGTTGAAACGGCGAAATCAATTTCGATGAATTAAAACATGCAAATAGATTACCTATAATATCAAGGAATCAAACCAGAATATAACTTGGAGAAACTGATTTTTTTTTGCTTTCCGCTAATCATTTTGTATTGTGTTGTAATTTAAGTGCAATTTATGTATTTCACATAAATAGGTACCTAACTTTAATTTTTATTTCATATCATATAAAAAATGTTTTTATTCTATAGACCGTATAAGCAGGCAATACGCCTGTCTCATACAAACGAAGGTGTTATTAGTGAAAAATAATTATATTTTAATAATAAATAAAACCACCTCAAATTGTCAGTAATGAATAAAATTGTATATATACCAACCGGAAGGCACTAGTTTTCAAATATCAAAAAGATCATCAAAATCGGTTCACGCAGTAGAGTTTTGAGATGACCCAAAATAAATATGCGTAAGAACGTCCCATTTTTTTAAAGTAGCTTGATAAACATAGTAAGTACATACGGTGTACTCTTGGTACATATTGTAAAGATCATCAGAGTTCTGTAAATCTAACCCATGGCCATGCACGTAAAATGCATTAAAATCGATCCAGCCGTTTCAGACGAGTTTTGTGACAAACGCACATAATATCCGATTATAACCACGCCACGCTATGTATCGACTTTTCATTATCAAACAAAAGAAAATAAAAGATAATAATTCTTCATTTGTATTTTCCTTAACAAAATGTGATTCGCAACGTTATTCTTAAAAGGCGTATGTACAGCTTTATTACGGGTGAAGGTCAAATTAGGAACCAGATTAGCAAAAAGTCACCAATAGCATTCCTTTCACCTAATCACCCAAATTTAAATCCAATTCGTACTCGTATAAACTCCACTTCATTCAGTTAAGATGCGAAACAAAGCAATCAACATTTTTTGCATTTATTATTCACGAGATTATTTGCAAGAAATCGCATGTTAACTTCATTCTCTCAAACATCTCGGGTGTATTTATACTTGCTTAGATGTGTGTAACATAAATGGTTATTATATTACTAAGGATTGCATAAATAACCGTTATTTTATCATTGGTGACACACGCATGTGGGTATATTTATAATTTATAAGGTGTTATCTATCGTATCGACATGGAGTTGAGATTACTCTTCATATTATTCTGTAAGTACCTTACCTGATTTTTATACCTAACATATACTTAGGTATTCTTTAGGGTGATTGACTTTTATGAACGGTAAACTTGGCCTAGAATTCAAAAGGACAGAGGCCATGCTACCGGATCGTATCTACATTGTAATAAGTATCTAATGTCTTTAAATATTAATAAATAGACATGACATAGGTACATTGCTGTGTTTTTTCTTGCTTCCATACTGTATTCTAAGACTGTATTGTACTGATACTGAAGACTTAAATATAATTCTCAATAACCATTTTTACAAATAAAATTGTATACTTATCTAATGTCCGATTTATATTTATTTAAATTTTCGTTGTTGACATTAAAAATCTTTGAAAAATGAAATACACACATAATTCTAATTGACTCATTCATGAAGCCTTACTTTAAAGACACTTTCTTCCACGCAACTAAAAGAAATAGAACAAACAATTAACTAGGTATTAGTAGTACCTAATATGGTAGCACTCAATATTAGACGACGAATAATATAATATAATATGCATGGACGTATAAAAAAAACCGGCCAAGTGCGAGTCGGGCTCGCGCACAAAGGGTTCCGTAGCAGCAAATATAATAAATTACAGTTAAATCAACCTATCTCAAAAACTATAAGAGATACTTTGATCAAACCAAAAATCGTTGAAAGAGTTAATTAGCATGCATCACCTCTATTTTTTTTAGAATTTTATACCCCGTAGTTATAAAAATAGAGGGGGGGGGACATACTTTTTACGACTTTGAGAGCTGATATCTCAAAAACCGTTCACTTTAAGAAAAATGTTTTTTAGAAAACTTTATATCATTTTAAAAGACCTTTCCATTGATACCCCACACGGGTATGTACATCGAAAAAAAAAATTTCATCCCTCAGTTACATGTATGGGGGGCCCCACCCCCAATTCTTTTTTTTACTATTTAGTGTCATATTTTTGTAGCGGTTCATACAACACATATTCCCATCAAATTTCATCACTGTAGTACTTATAGTTTCCGAGTAAATCGGCTGTGACAGACGGACAGACGGACAGACGGACAGACGGACATGACGAAACTATAAGGGTTCCGTTTTTGCCATTTTGGCTACGGAACCCTAAAAAAGACGGACACCATTTTACGAACAAACAACGTGAAGCCACCGTAGTAAGCTAGCGATCGTGTAAAGACAATAAACACGCACACACTCTCACCATAGTAAGCTAGTCGGCCGCCATTACGTCGTGAACTACCGACTGATTAACAGCGTCACTGTTTCACAAAAAATATTTAAAATGCCGTCTTGCGTGGTTAAATGGTGTCGCAACAGTACAATTTTAAATAACAAAACACAGAGGATTACATTCCACAGGGAAGGAAGTTATTTCTTTTATGTTTTAATGACAAAATTATTACGACAAAATTTATAGAAAAAAATACAGCCGCCATTGTCATCAGGACAGCTGTTGCCATAGTGTTGCCATTATTTCAAAATTTAATTCTCCCAAAAGTCGGGGAGTTGATGTAAAGTTAATTAATTTTAAAATTACGATAAAATAATTTGATACAAAATGCAAATTTGTTTTTGCATTTTCTTCTCACAAAAACATGTATACTATGCTAACCCTTATATAACAACCATATTTAAAAAAAAATATCACAGACAATTAATACTGTCTACGACATCTGTTATAAGACAGTTAATTTGAAAATTTCAAGTATATGTATACTGAAATCGTATGTTTCAGCATGTTTCCTATTTGTTTGGTTATAAACTGACATTTTATTTTATTTATTTTAATAATATTTAAGGAGATATTACCTCTCCCCCCCCAATATTGGTTGAACAATGGCAGTGGCAACATTTTACCTTGATAAATACGCTCGTACAATAACTTCAAATTAGTATTAAAATTCTATCAGTATTAAGTTTAAAGTGTGTGATTTGTGAAATATAACTCACAAGGAAGCTGTGGTATTGTTATCTCAACTTTACTTTCATTTTATCAACTAGAAATAGCAAAATACAATACCGAATTTTATACCCTCAAACAACGCACAGCGCTAAATACCCGCAATCAACCAAGATTTTACATGTCAAAATCAATTGACAACGTCAAACTTCATTTTTGTTAAGACGTAGAGTTGCCAGCATCAGAAAATTTACCAAGATTACAGGAAATTAAAAACAATGAATATATGTAGTAAGTGTAACAAGCAAGTTAAGATAAACGATCTTAAAATTTGTTCCAAGTGCAATTCCACGTACCATTTCCAGTGCCTGGGCATTCCTGCAGATAACTTTTCTAAAGAATCTAAATCCTACAAGGCCAATTGGAAGTGCTCAGAGTGTAAATCTACAGACAAACGGGGTGGTAACTCCAATTCTCCTCACCGTCCAGTAGGACCGATTTCACCCGCTGCTGATTGTGAAGACCTCAAGCAGTACATCGACAAAAAACTCGACGAATCTTTATCGCGTCTTCTCAGAGATATAAGGCGAGATTTTGCTGAGGAAAACTCTGGCACACGCAGTATAATACAGGAGCTCACAGACAGTGTAAATTTCATGTCATCGAAGTGTGACGAGCTCAAAGCTGACCTGGACGTAAAGACCAAGAAGATAGGAAACTTGGAATTGGAGAACTCTTCATTACGATCACAAGTAACTGATTTGAGCGCTAAGCTGAATCAACTTGAACAACAATCGAGAGATTGTAATCTAGAAATTCAGAACGTTCCAGAATTTAAAGCAGAAAACCTTAAAACAACTATTCAGCAGCTTGTTGCGACAGTGGGCTGCGTGCTACCGGAAAACGAGCTAATAAACTATCATCGTGTTGCAAAAATTAACCAAACATCAAACCGACCTAGATCGATTATAGTCAAACTCCCCAGTCCTCTGGTTCGGGATAAAATACTTGCAGCCGTTAAGACGTTCAACAGGACTCATCAGGACAATAAACTTAACTCATCTCATTTGGGCATCGCCGGGGAACAGAAACCTGTGTACGTTTGTGAACATCTATCACCTACAAACAAACAATTACACGCAGCGGCTCGTAAAGTGTCCAAGGACAAAAACGTTCAATTTGTGTGGGTTAGAAACGGCCGTATTCATATGAGGAAGGACATAACGTCAAAAAGCTTTGTGGTTAAGGATTTAGACTTTCTGAATTCCCTTAAATTCGATTAGTTTTTTGCTGAATGGTTATTAACGATTGTACTAAAATTAAAATTACATACCAAAATGTAAGAGGTCTTCGGACCAAAACAGAAGAACTTTTTACAAATGTTTTAAAACAAAATGCTGATATTGTTATTTTCACGGAGACTTGGCTGAATGACTCGGTTTTCGATCGCGAACTTTTTGACAATAGATACACGGTATTCAGAAGGGACCGAAGCTCCTCTGATTCTAAGAAAATCTCTGGAGGTGGTGTACTTGTAGCTGTCCTAAATAAGTTCCATCCAATTCGTAAGCTGCAATGGGAATCCTCAACCGAAGACCTATGGCTAGCCGTTAAGCTGAAACAAGGCAATTCCATCGTCCCACTATTTATTTGCGCAGTATACCTCCCTCCTCCTATCTCTTTAACTAATTTAAAAAACTTCACCTCAAACTTAAACAATATTGTTCAGCATAAACTACCGAAGAAATCGGTGATCTTGTTGGCGGGTGATTTTAATCTGCCTTACATCCAATGGAAATTAGATACAAACAAAGATCTAGTCCCTATCTGTTCGTCAAATCCAATTGACAATCTGCTAACCGATACCCTTTCATTCAATAGTCTCCACCAAATAAACCCTGTCACAAACATTAATGACCGCACGCTAGATCTTATTGTCACTAACGCAAAAGACTCATCTCAAGTTACGATCAATCCATTCCCCCTTGTAAAAATTGATAATCATCACCCTCCTTTAGACATACATATCAAGCTTAAAAATTACAAACCACCCAAAATTAATAAGTTTCCTAGCCTCAATTTTTCTAAGGCAGACTACAATAAAATCAAAGAGGAATTAGATAAAATATGTTGGGATAGCTATTTTGAATCTAAACAAACAGTTGACGAAACAGTCGATACATTCTATAGTATTATAACTCCCATAATATCACAATACACGCCCTTACGACCAAAAAATAACAAGAACTATCCCTTTTGGTTCAGTCGGTCATTAATTAAATGCCTAAACGAAAAGTCAAAGTATCACAACAGGTACAAAAAATACTCTAATCCAATGGACCTGGTTACTTTTCAAATGTTACGTGACCGTTGCCAAAAAATGCTACTGACATGTATTAATAGACTTAAATCTGAGGCAAAGGCTCAAATAAAAAAAGACCCAAAATACTTCTGGTCCTTTATAAAATCCTTAAGATCCAATAGTAGGGACATTCCTGATGAAATGTATCTTCATGACCGAAACGTTCAAGGCGGGCACAATATTTGTAATCTCTTTTCCGAATACTTCCACTCCATATACAACGGTAAACTTGCACCCCATTCAGTAGATTTCGCTATGACACCTTTCACTAACAATGGATCTCTCGGCTCTTGCAACATCTCTGAAACTGAAATCTACAAATCACTTCAACGAATAGACATTAACAAGGGACCAGGCCCAGACGGAATCGCTCCCCTGTTCTTAAAAACTTGTTCTGCACAACTCACAAAGCCTCTGTACCACATCTACAATAAATCTATCTCACTCGGCCATTTTCCGACTAAATGGAAAATTGCCCACATCACTCCAATACACAAAAAAGGTGATCAGAGTGATGTTAAGAATTATAGGCCGATATCCATACTGTCAGCCATGGGTAAACTGTTCGAATCCATAATTTACAACAGATTTTATTTTCATCTCAAACCTCTGTTTGACCCCTGTCAACACGGATTTCTTCCAGGGCGTTCAACCATGTCTAACCTTTTGGAATACGTCAGCGACATCAATGAAGAGCTCGAAAAACAAAATGAAATTCATGCTATCTATACAGACTTCTCCAAGGCATTTGACATGGTTGATCATAGCCTTCTTGTCCAAAAGTTGTACCACGCAGGTATTTGCGGCTCTCTGCTCAGATGGTGCGAATCATATCTTCGTAATAGGTCCCAATTAGTTATACTCAGAGGTTACAAGTCAGTCGCTCGACCAGTACCCTCAGGTGTACCTCAAGGCTCTCACCTCGGTCCTCTCTTTTTTCTTCTGTACGTTAACGACCTAGGTGCCAACATTACGTCTAAGTACCAAATGTTCGCCGACGATCTCAAATTGTATAGGGTAATAAAAAACCATGAAGATACTTTAGCATTACAAAACGATATCAACAGCATTACATTATGGTGCGCAAAAAATAACATGCTCCTTAACGTATCTAAGTGTTATCATATGAAATTCACAAGGAAACGAAATCCACTTCATGTAACTTACTCTATTGATAACATTCCAATCGGTGAAGTCACGAACATTCGCGATCTCGGTGTTGTGGTGGACACAAAAGTCGACTTTCGCGAGCACATAGACTCGGTAGCAACAAAGGCCGCACGCCTGTCTGGATTCATCATTAGACAGACCAAATTCTTTAATGACTCTGAAGTACCAGTATTGCTTTTTAATTGCTACGTACGATCTCTCCTCGAATACTGTAGCCCTGTGTGGAATCCTACGTATGCCGTACACATACAGCGGTTGGAACGGATACAGAAACAATTCCTGTACCACCTAACTTTCGCTCACAACCTTTGCCGTAACCTAACGTCTTATTCTTCTAGACTTGTGCATTTTAAAATGAAATCGCTTGAAAGCAGACGGACCCTTTCTGATATCGTGTTTCTATACAAAATTATAAATGGTAAAATAGATAATTCTCAATTATTGGGAAAAATTAGCATACATGTACCAAGGCCATTCAGCCGTCCCACTAACATGAAAACGTTTAGTCTTCCCTTTTGTCGTACAAACTACGCACAACACTCGTCATTGCACCGCATGTGTTCAGCTTACAATGAAATAGCATGTAATAACGTCGATATATTTAGCGCATCCCTAAATTCATTTAAAAAATTAATTTCCAAAATTGTATAAATATTGTATTTAAATTGATCCATAATGTTATTTTTCTAAATTATGTTAATATTGTAATAATGTAAATTTGTATTCGCGTACATTATTGCAGGCTGTGTTCACCTCTAGAAGGTCTAGCACCTATTACTTGTGATGTATCATAGAATAACCATATCTATTTTTGTAGTGCTATGTCCAGTTTGGTGAACCTAATAAAAAAAAAAAAAAAAAAAAAAAAAAAAAAACAAGTTTTCATACATTTTCCTTTGGTTTCAAATTGTATTTATGCATAGGTTCTAATAGTTAGAGTACACATAAAAAGTATATCAAATTGAAAAATAAAAATACTAAAGTGTGGGGTAATTTTATTGCATCTGGCAATTAACCTGGCACACACGCATGGATTTGTCGCCGCCATTACTAGGCTTCACTCAATGTTTAGGCGATACTCCGTCCGTCTTTTTTTATACGTCCATGATAATATGTATAATATTTTTTTTTATTTATAGTTCTACGATAAAAAGTTACTGGACCAAAGTTGTAGAGAATTTAATTTGCAACAAATAATGCTAACAATGTTTTTTTATCAGATAAATAGTTTAAGAGATATATCGTAAAAACCATATCAACCGCTCTTTTCAAGATGGCGGCCGTGGGACAAGGGTGGCGACCCCACAAACTTGGTGATAGCTTCACACTGACCCCCCCTACACATCAAAAAAATAAAATTGCGTCCTCTAAAAAATGCGACCCCAAATGTAACTTTTCAATGGACTAATATACTGCTTACCACGGAACAGAAAAAGACAACTTGTTTGTTAACACTTGGATAACACAAACATATATTTTTATTTCTGATTTCTAAACGTCTTTAGCATATGACATTTGACATTTTTGACAATTTGACATATAAGTTTTTGTCACAGCGCAGAGCGCTTGTCAACTGTCAAGTTGTCAGTTGTCGTCAATTTCAGCTACCTCTATTTGTTTAATTCACGACTTTCACGTTTATTTCTTTTTCTTTGAACTTAGTCATAAATAATACTTTCAGTCTCAAAGAATAACTTGAACTCTGATTATTATATTCCGAAAATGTTAGCGGCTTCAGATTATTTGTTTACATTTATAAATAAGTAACTACCTTCTTTCTTACAAGTTATTCAAAGTAGGTCAATTTCAATGATATATTCTTGATACAGTACAAACTTAATTGCCTAATGCGTTAATGACACCAAACCCGCTACATTTAAATCGATTGAGGTAAACAAAGAGGTCTTTGTGTTTGCATACGTAAAGGTAAAGGGTTGTTTAACGTGTTTCTTAATGTTTTGTTACAGTAGCAATAATGAGTGAAGGAAATTTATCACAAACCATCAACCTTGAGAATTGGATGAAGGAACTGCCTGAACAAATCAAAAATGTTCCGTTTATCTATCTTGCTATACCAGGTGCTGTTTAAAGATACTTCATATTTTATGATAATTTGTACATAGTATAGAATAATATTCCAGTTTCTTATATTTATAGGTAGCCACAACTCTATGACTTATGGAATAACTAGATCTAGTGGTTTGGCACCTGATGCTGAACCAGTTCTCAAAAGACTGTATCCATTGTTCAAAGGTACAATATTACGATGGACAATAACTCAGAGTATAGACGCCTACCAACAACTTCTCATAGGCATTAGGTATATCATATTATATTTTAAATATAGTTTTAAAGTTATTTAAAAATATATTTTTTAGTATGTTGTATTCATGGTTTATAATTTTATTCACTAGTTTACATAATATTCACTATACTTCATATATCATTCACATTAAAAAATATGTAGTCAAACCATCAATAATTTATAATAAAAGGTAAGTAGTTTTTAAAAATGTGTACAATATCACTGTGAACCACTTATTACATCATTTTCACTTCTTATCTGACATTTAACCAAAAGCACAATTAATATAATATGATACATTCATACATTTTTAAATGTGACATTATAAACATAAAACAATACAAGATAATTGTAATTACAGTCATAATTTCACACATTTCAGATATTTTGACTTAAGGCTTGCTACAAAAACTGGAGAGGAAAGATTTTACTTCACGCATGGAGTGTATGCAGGAGAAATTACAGAACCACTTCTTCAGATTGAGGAGTTTGCAAACTCACATCCAGGAGAGGTGAGATTTATATAAATCAATGTATTTACATATTTTATATTATCAGTAGAACAAATAAGTAAACACTCAAATAATGTATTATATTTTAATTAAGACGGTTATATAAGCTGCACTGATATTTTTGCATGCTTGTATAAAACTTTTAGACTCGATTTTGATCCATTTCAAACAGATGGATTTTATTTAAACTTTGTAGACTTATCAAGGATTAGTGACAGTAGAATAATTTCATCTTTTAGCATGTTCTTTAGTTATATTTAAACTAAATTAATTTTAATACTTAAAATATGAAGAGTTTAACAACTCTATATTTGTCCAGGTCTCACTTTTAAATTATTTAAAAGAATGTCAAATGTTAAATGAAGTCGGGAATAAGGCCATGTGTGAACTTTATATGCACTCCCAAAGGTACAATGTGAAATTAACAACATATTAGTGATTTACTAATATTAATTTGTTTGATTGATTGAATTATAGAACGGTTATGTTTTAACAAATAACCTGTATTGTCTGAAGACAGAAACTAAATAACTATTAACATTGAATGTTAATGTTATAATTTATAAAACCACAATTATTTTGTTGTATAAAAGAGAGAATATTGTGGTGACTTTTTTGTTTGAGAAACATAAATGTTAATAAAATATATTTTATTACAGGTCATAATTTTAGATTTACAACACTTCTATGGGTTTACTGCTGATGATCACCAAAAATTAATGAGATATTTGCTCAATCTATTTGGACCTAAACTTGTTCCAAGGGAACCAGACTTGCAGAGTATTACATTAAACTCACTACAGAGATTTGGCCAACAGGTATATATTTGAATTAACTTTTTATTACTATAACCTCGTAACGCCCAGGCTATTTTTACCAAACATTGGCTTGCAGC
>CAJQZM010034015.1:0-18088 GCA_907164665.1 Colias nastes
CTTCTCTCGAGTTCGAAGATTCGATGATGTAAAAATTCAAATTATCAATACCACTGAACAAGGCTTGAAAGGTGATAATGATAAATATTTATCGAAAAATGTTATATATAGAGAAATTTTGTCATAATCAACCTGTGATAATAGAGAATATTTTTTTATAAGTACCTTTGCCAAATTCTCGGATAAGTACTCATTGTAAAATTACAATTTACATACCTTTATAATAATATTCTATGGATTGTATCTTTTTGTAGGATTATGCCATTGAAACAGTCAAACTGAACATAAAATGTTCAGTAAATGTTTTATTAATTTTATATAAAAGATAGAACTTTCTTATATAAAATAAATAAAACATTAGATGTATACTTCCTCTGCTGAATAGTGACTTGGTTTGTAAGAGCCATGCAATGAGACAAGGCATTCTGTGTTAAAGCTGATTTATCCCTAGGAAAAGGTAGATAAGGCCTAATCCTACTATTATTCTTGATTTAGCCAGTTTGGTTAAAGAACCACAATTTCATTTTTTATTTTTAAAATTAGTAAGTACTTATCTACCTGTCAAAGTAGAGAAAAAGACTGAGTGCTTAAAACAAAGAGGTTTACACAGAGTAAACCTTAAAAATTATATGTTTTGTTAATTTGTGTTAGTTTATTTTGAAATAAAAATAATTTGTGTAAAAACTTTTGCAGTTTTCATTTATTATATTTATTAAACATAACGAACGAAGCTATACGAATCTATGCCTTGCTTATTCCTTTAATATTCCTTGAGAACCGATGACTACAGAAATTTCTACCTACATTTTGCAACTAGACGTGTATTATGAGTCAAATTTCACCCGAGCGAAGCCGGGTTTTCCACTAGTTATTATAAAATTTAAACAATATATGTGTATCTACATACAACATCAGGTAAGCAACAGCAGTATGTTCTAACTAAAGAGTTAAAGGCTCTACACATTTGTTGTGTATAAAAATATCCTTTTCACTAACCTAATATTAATAAATTATATAACCAGACTCTTTACTTACGTAAGTTTAACTTTCACTCTAGTAATGTTTACATTGTTGTAGTTTTGTAAAGTAAGCATCATTAATATTCCCTTGTATAATTTGTGTATAGTTACGAGAAAATTACGAAATTGAAAACCTTAGATTGGTGTATGGTTATGAGGCTTTCAAAAATATATCTCTTAGGTGATATCCATAACATGTGTTTTGTTGAAACACAAAGTCGGTAATTGAACTTAATGCTTCATAAAAAATCCATGTACGTATAAACGATGGTAAAGTTATCCGTTTTGTAACAAATTGATTTGGTAGGTGAGTAAATTTAGATACAAACCTTTCTAAAGAAAGGTATTTCACTTTATTGCTTTTTCTCAAAATAAATCTCATTAAAGCTTACAGGACAGAGAGTGATTCACAACTCTAATTTAACCGCTTTAAATCTCTTGAACGTATAGAAGCAATAAATTTTGCAGTATCGTGTGCAGTGGATTTACAATTTAAAAAAATCTACAGTAATACCTACATACAATAATTATTTTAGGTCTTATCTTTTGAACAAATACAAGATTTGAATTGTAAATGAGATATTTGTTTGCCGTTGAATGTTGTTAAACCGTGTGTAGATTTTAAATGTACCGTGTTAATGTAGGTTAATATTATTGTAGGTCTAAGCAGAAAACGTATTATCTCGGTATAAGTTTGGAATAACTGAAGTGTTACGAGGGTTAGGAAGGGTCTGAAACGGAGCGATTGTTTCGTGAACCGCAAGCGTTCGACAAGTTTCAATTGTACGATGTTCACAACAAGTGTAGCCGATTCTTCGTCTGCAGCAGTTACAATGAGAGCGGCTCTGGGTTAGCACGCCGCACGCCGCCCTCTCGGCGCCACTAGTCGTCGCGATAAACGCCCAAATAATTTCATAGTCCATCCACGCTGCTGTTGTCCGCATGAATATCTTGATGAATTGTTATTCTCTTGCAACTTTATCCGTTAAATCTGTCTCAGAACCCTCACGTTTCTGATTAAAAGAAAGTGTACGAACTTTTTGTATTCTTGATGCAATTACAAAAAAGAAACAAATGAGTAAAACTGATCTCAATAAAATTAGGTGAGTCAATTTTTATTTTATATGCATAGCAAAAAAAATATATTAGTAACTAGGTACGTGATACTAAGAAAGAGTACCTTCGTTCCTAGTTTGATTACAAATTGTTTTATGAAAGAATGCATCATCTAAATATCTCATATATTTGAATATGAATTTTCCCAAACATTATTTAATATTACTTAGATGTTATCAATTATCAACCGAAATGTTGACTATTGAAAAATCAAGAAAATCAACTATAGAGGTAGTTATTTGATTATTTTCAATAACGTGTTCATTTTTGGCAATCTTAAGGAATCATTTAGATTTCATGGTATTGTTTTATATGTTTTTATATATTTTTAATTCGTAAATCGCAATCACATTATAAAAAAAAAAACATTGAAATGTGTAAATATTCTAAAATGTCCTTGCATAAGAAAGCCTTATCGCATGTGTATTGTTTGCATTGTGATATATTTTCCTTGAAACGGTTAGGTAATTAAATAGTTTCTCACAATACAATTTCCTTCAATTATAGCATCGTTTGAATTCCCACAAATGACTTTCAAACAGAAAACGGAATAATATCTATACCTACTGTATTTTATTAAATTTACTTGTGATTTCATAAACTAGGATTCTATTTTATTAAGTAGTATCTGATCGTACTGGCTCCGCTCGAATTCTCCTTTTTTCAATTTTAAAAGTAAGCAATCTTAATATAGGTAGAGCTAAATCCAGAAAACGAAAAAACATTAAAATCCGTTCATTCCGTTCCATGAGTGGTGTAACTAACTTTCTTTTATAAATATGTATAGATATTATTTTATTATTGCATATTTATCGCAGTCAATAATATAATGAGCCATTTTGATTAAAATAAACGTGATATCTACGTGTTATAAAAATACAATTTAAATACATAGAAGAAAAGACGTAAACATAGCAAATTAAATTTTTCGTTTAAATAGAAATTGAAATATTTTATAAATTCGTTTCGTCAAAAACAAAAGAAAGAACATTTAAATGTCTCAGATCTCTGATTATGACAGATAAAGTGATTTGTGTCCACTTAATTTTTGTAATATAATTAATTACTTCGTAGACCTTCGTAGCCCACTCTACGAAGTGTACCCAAACGCTTAAACGTTAATTATTATTTTTTTATTTCATCAATTAGCATAATGGTATTTGAAAAATGATTTAAGTTGTTTAATAATATCTTTTTAAAACATAATAAAATTTAATCTCATGTCATTATATTTCACAAATTAAATTTAGTTTAAATTTGTTTATTCTTATACTGTATTTAATGTACACATTTGATATTATTAAGAAAGGGAAATATATTTAAGAAAGGGAGAGATAAATGTGTTATTACAGCAGTCTCTTAATAGAGGAATTCCAAATAATTGAAAATTTCCTGCAGACCAATTTGTGCCCACCTCTTCGAGCGATACAATCGGAATCAATAATTAATGGAATAATAAATATAATGTACATTTATTTATAAAACACGTAGGTTTTAACTTTGAACCTACGTATTGTATACTTGTTGTGACATCATTTAAATACGCCTTTTTCATTCAAACTTCAGAAGTACATCTATTTTTATATAATCTATTATTAAATATTATGTCGATTCGCGAAATCGACATATTTATCCATCTATTATATCCAATCCTAATCTCACTCCCTAATATCCAGGGAACGGTTTAATAAGATTCTAACAGTAAAAGTATTAGGACTATCGAAAATAGTTATGAACGTGAAGCACCGCTATACTCGATCCCAATCCAATCTCGATAGTGTTCGTCGATAGTTCCGCCGGTTGACTACGTATTTACCACAGTATTTACGTTCTGTGTTACGGACTCCGTGACACGTGATTGGAATATATTAAAGGTCTAACGAAGAACTATTTTACTCAGATTTTATCTGCCCGTATTCCCCTATTATTGGAAATCTACCTCTGATACAGAATCATTGTTTATACTTAATAATTTCGTTATTTATCTAAATAACGAAATCGGGACTGTGAATTTTTTCTGAGATTCACATTGTTGTAGCCTTATTATTATTATCTATAATGAACATAATATATTAACTATTAAGTTATATAATTTATAAAGTTCATCCGATTAAATTAAAATAGTTTTTGGTGAACTAATTTCCACAAAACCCCTTTGAATTTGTATTTACTCGGTTGTGAGCACGCTTCGCCATATTATGAAATTGGAAGTTTTAAACTATTGCCATTTATATGTAATACACTTTAAACTCTAAATCAGGGTACATCTATGAGGACTTTAACATATTATTGTGAAAGGTAAATTAACTTGAAGTCGTTAGATAGTGGAAATGTGATGCCTATATACGTGAACTCTTAACTTGATACCGCAAGAGAAGTTATGTAGTTGTTGATGTTTCTCTTTGTTGCACGTTATTGTTCTAGCATTAACAACATCATTTTATATGATCTTGCAAAAATTAGGTCAAAATTACACGATACATTATTGCACCTTAACTGAATATAAGTGGTAAAATATTTAAGATACATAATATTATATTCTTGCGTCTCGCACGCACAGTGTGGGTCCGACCGCGGCGACACGTTGGTAATTTATTTGTATTTTGTGTTTTCTGATCTTGTAATTCATACACATTATTTTCTATCTAATTATATAAGTTTGGAAACGTAGAGTACGTTCAGTTGTTTTTTCAATTCAACTAACTCATTAACAAATTGTTTTCAGTCAAAAATCTAATTAATTATTGCAAATGTAGGCTACGTATCTTTTAAAAAATAATTGAATCACTACGGAATATCAGCATTCATTATGTTACATACTCATTTCTTTGAAGTGCACGTAAAAAAATGTTCTTTATGAATATTTTTCAGTGGAATACACTTCGTGTCGAGAGATAGTGAACCCCAAGAGGATGCTCATCATCAATTGTGTTGCGGAATTCCAGATACAATATAGAGCACGGAGAAATATTGAGTTTGTTTTTGATACGAGATTATCTGTTTGCTTATCAAACACTATCCTCAAGCCGTAATTTAATGTTTTATTGCGATTCAATTAACGACATCTCTATAAAGTGTTTCTAAATTTGTCTCTACCTACTTCGGGATAAATGGCCTACTATAGTACACCCACGTGCGTTACACTAAATTTATTCAAAAATAATCTATACATTAGGTACATAAAAGTGAATAATATTTTACATAATGCATAGTGACTCGGTTTAATTTTTATAGTCATAAATTGAAGTCAAATAACCTAATTAATTATTAAAAAAAAAAGATTACTAAAAACAGAGTTAAATATAAACAAAAGTAGAGGTAATAAAAAGAAAGCTAGAACTAATCTATCTACTACCTACTGACTGTATATTTTCCGAATCGATAATTTAATGCACTGTGAGATTTATTCAGTTTATTCTTGTCTTATAAACATTAAACATGAAATTTTTAGCTTCTGATCTATGCGTCTGAGACTGTCTTCAGTCAAAAAATCTAAATATTGGATTTGAAGACAGACAAACTTGAAATAACTCTGTAGCTGGTTGTTATCCGCATTATTTTAATGTAGAGTGCAAAACGGTTTTCAGTTTAGTGTGAAATACTAAATTATATAATATTCACATTTATCACTTAAAGTGACCCAACCGAAGTTGTCGACATTAGCAAAATCTTAAAAATAAATTAAGATTTAAGGTCAGTCAGTTCATTACTTATTACTCTTATTAATCAATATCCAGAAGCGGCAAAAAAATAAATTTTGAATAAGCGAACTTACAAGAAGCAAGTAATAATTAATTCATGATTTCGAGATCAGAAGTTGAGCCATTCTTTTATATCCCTTTGTTTGAAATAGTAAAGTAACGTTCAAGAAATATTAAGAATTCTCTACAAACAGTGATTGAGTAGTTTTCACTGAAATAAGCGTCCGAATTTTATAATCAACAATATTTTTTGAACAAATATACCTAAATTTTGACAAAACAAATTAGTATACGAGGTCGTTTATTTGATATATTTTCAGGAAACGGTAGAAAGCACAACCGTCAAAAGCACACACTAAAATTATTTGCTACGAGAAAATATTGCTGACGGGTAGAAAATATCGCACCACGACTTTTCTAATATTCTATTTGTGACGAGTTACATTCGCTGATACTTTTATGCACAGCAAAAGCGATTTAATTTAAAGAAGAAACCGAGTATAATATGAATTCAGGGCGAGCTCTATTTTTATTTTTCATCTTGGTAATGCACGCGATTTCTTCCGTATTTTATGAGAATTTTCAGTATGCTACACAACGTTATTATACACAAATCTGATTACTCAATCTCTAGAATCAGCAGATATTATCAACACTTCTGTAAAACAATAGTCTAGCCATTTCGAAGATTTATCCAGAACAGTCTCACTCAATAATAAAATATTAAAAGCTGTTTTTATTAACCCCTTTTCTTATTATGTCTATAAATATATAAGTATATTTTCTTTACATATTATTTGTAAAAATAAAGTGCGCATTTTCGTGAGAATATCTCAATATTGGTAAACTTAAAGAACACTTAAAGGTATAATAGCTTCCTATAACCGACTTCTGTAGACTGGTTTAGAGGAACATAGTTTGTAGTTTTGAATTGCATAGTCTCTTGAGGGCTTTGAGGCAGGTAGTTTAATCTGAAACTACGTAATTGACTCCACTGCGATTATTTATTGAACATTGAACTTTATAATAAAAGTCTGTTTTACATTTTTTATCTATTAAAATATTTACATCGCCTTAAATATGCTGGAAAATTATGCAATACGGATGGTTACGATAAAAACTTTACCCAGTAGTAAGATTTATGATACGATAAATAAGGAATAATTTCGACAAAGAGGAAAACTAGGACAAACTTAAAATAAGTTTTAGCTCTTCTCCAAAATATACTGAAATGATATTACATAACGGTAATAAATCGATCGTGATCCCTGGTTAGACGAGTATAATGATATTATATAACTTAAGATCCAAGAATTCTTAAAATGTATT
This sequence comes from Colias nastes, assembly GCA_907164665.1. Lineage (NCBI taxonomy): Eukaryota > Metazoa > Arthropoda > Insecta > Lepidoptera > Pieridae > Colias > Colias nastes. The sequence goes on from CAJQZM010034015.1 coordinate 7,166, forward strand.
TTTTGGATGTTGATTCAATTATTTAACATACATTAAATTTTCGTTTTATTTTCAGAAAATGCCAGATTATGGAAGAGTACCAAATTAAATATTGTTTACCAAGACAAAAGGAGTAGATATGTCTGGTTTAGAGAGCGATAGCGTAGCTTATTGCTTGCCAGGGGGGCTTGATTTTCAGCGCGTTTACGTGAAGATCCATGGCTACGTAGCTTTAGTTATCTGCATCCTCGGCTCTATTGCAAACTCTGTGAACATCGCTGTATTGAGCAGAAAAGAGATGGCTTCTTCGACAAATTCCATACTGACAGCTCTCGCCGTCGCTGATCTCTTAGTTATGCTGGACTATATACCCTTTGCCCTGCATATCTACATTAAAATTGGCACAGAATTGAATAGAAACTCATACGCTTGGGCGGTATTTGTATATTTTCACTCAATATTCAGCCAAACGTTCCACACGATATCTATATGGTTGACTATAACACTCGCAGTTTGGAGGTTTATAGCGATAAAGTTTCCTCAAAAGAACGGAACTCTATGTAATAAACGAAATACCAGTATCGCTATAGCTGTGGCATATGCAGTGTGCCCAATAGCATGTCTTCCAATTTATTTTGCAATGAACATACAAGAGGTGCCCCGGACGAGCGCAAAGACTAATGTTACCATGAACGAAACCATGTCGTCTAATGCATCGGAAGTAAAGGAGCCAATGTATGCTCTAACAATGACAAATAGCAAAGAATTACTTACAGCGATATTTTGGATTTACAGTGTATTTATAAAACTCATACCGTGTATAGTGTTATCAATTTTAAGTGTTTGTTTAATATTAAAAATGAAGTCAAGTGATAGAAGACGACAGAAGTTATTAAAGAAATCGGCGATTCCTTCAAGTGAGGTAATATATTTATTTTTAATTGTTTTCGACACAATCACACACAATAGAACATTTTGTTCGTTTTAGACAGATAAAAACATTTTACGTATAAAAGTAAATAAAAGTCACTAGTAATTTATGACCAACATTTAATTTGAGATTATAGATATGGATGTAATATTGATAAGAAATCTGCTTGCGTGAAAAGATTTATGGACGGTTATTTTTCGGGGGTTTCTTTATGACATTTTTAATATAGATAATATCCCTTTAAAACACTATCTGTTCCTGTGAATATCGAATCGTTGAGATTGTATTCACAGGAACAAATAACGTAGATGCAATTTAAAACGTTCATCCAAAGGTATACCTATATAATATGCTAGATTGTAATAATTAAGACTCACCATAAAATATGTTTTACTCACTGACCCGGCAATAACGTTGTTCAGCCTTACCATTATTATGTAGAGGTATTTAATATTTATGTACTTACATAAATATTTTGTAATTATATACAGCTGTATCATACATAGGTTATAATATAATAATTAAAATTTACCAGTTGATTTAATATATCAGGTAAATGGAAACGTAGGTTCATAACGTAGGTAGTAAAAAGGAAGGGAAAAAAAATGTAAGGTTATAATTTTTATATCTTTATATATTTCTTTATTTTATTATGCACGATTTGCACCACTGAGAGGTCTCATCTTTTACTAGAGTAGAAATATAGTCTGGCTCCTTTTAAATTTCACATTTTTACATTTCTTCTGCATTAAAATCCTACTATGTTTAGGTAATTTATCGACCATTCAAAAAGCTCTCAAGTATAAATGGGCATTAAGCAACACACATCGATGCAAATTGCTTGCTGACTATTGTACGTGTGTCAGCATAATAAGCATTTACATGCTAAATAAGAATACGTTTAATGTACCGTACGTATCCAATGATATTTATTCCTTTCAACTCGGAATATAGCCCGTAGGTAGCAAACGTTTCACGCTTTCAAATATATTGTATGGATTGTATAGTCGCCTCTCCATTACTTTGAAATCGGTCTATAACTGTTTGGGATTAATGGGTACTTAATAATATAACAATGTGTAGCATAAAACAATAAAGGCTTTTACAGGAAATGTTAGACGGCTTTAATGGCTTTAGCATGTGTTTACATGGGTCCTTGTGACGTAAACTGTATATTATGTTAATCTCCAGCGTGATCTCAACACAATCTTTGAAAGAGACGATGAAGAAATTTTGTTACACAACTTATTTTGTCCCTCAGTTGAAAAGTAATTCGGGTTATTATAATTAAACTATAATCATTAGCTTAGACAATGATAGTTTTCAATACATCAATTATATTGAAAAATAATTATAACACCACATGCTGTTTTAAGTTACAAGGGCTTTATTACCTTAGTATTATTTCTAGTTAGATATTTTCATTCATAGTAATAATGACAAAATTTTTAGGGTGAGAAAACGCGTTTGAATGAAGACAGCAAGAAGGTAGGAGGTGGTCGGACAGACCGCACCACTCGCATGCTGGTAGCGCTGCTCGGCCTGTTCCTGGCTACAGAGCTCCCTCAGGCTCTTTTTGGTCTCCTCACAGCAATCGCGCCGCAATTCTTTGAAATATGCTATTATGCATTTGGTAAGTATTATAATATTACGATACGAAGTCAGAGAGTTTAGGTTTAGGGATAGATATTTTTGTGCATTGATCGATTTTTGATAATTATTGTATTATTTGGTTGCTCATTGGTGCTAAAACATATAGATTATCTAGCTGCCAATATAAGATAAATAATTATTTGGTCATCTGTTATGTACTTCGTAACTGGATGATAAATCCCAACAGAGTAGCGTTCCGTGTATGCATTGTTTGTTCGCGGTTTCAAATGTTTGCGAGGAACTGTACCTATCTCGCAGTGTAGAAAATTCTGGAACGTGTCAGTGGGTTTAATGATTATTTGAATCTATGAAGCGTAAAAACTGGCAGAGTGGTGATATACTCGTATGTGTTAGAAAGATAATAACAAATATCCATTTAAAAATTTTCTCTAATAATTGTCTATTTATTTTTATATCAGATTTGAAACGAATCCAAATTGGAATTTATGCTATAACAATTTTAAATAAATTTGCCACGTCAAAGACTGCTGTAAAATTTTCGTATTTGAAATATCTCTGAGCTCAATTATACACTCGTATAAATTCCTAGAAAGACGAATTCAACGTCCCTTGATTGTCGACTGCTTTGAGATTTCAACTAACTACACAAGGTTAGTTAGTTGTGCATTTTTAATTTTGTATCCCTTTTGACGAGATATTGCGAATTTAACGAGTCAATAAGAGGTTAAAACATTCGTGAAATATCCTGTAATTCCTTGGCATGTTTAGAAGGATTTAGATAATCCTCAAACCACAATTATCTAAATAAATAAAAAAAGATTATTTGTGTCACTATCAAAAATTCAATTTCACGATAAAAGCGTACAACTAAAAAACTGAAAAAAGATCTATCAAAAGATACATAAACATTATCTCTCAATATATCAACAAATAATAAAGCAATATAGAGCTTCTTCACGACTTCAACTTGAAAGGAGAAATGTCTATTATGTCGTTGACATGTGAAATATCGTGTTGGTTGAACATAAAAATTTGGCTCAAATTAGGTTTTTACATCGTAAAAACAAGTTCCAGAAAATACGCTGGCATTTTACAGTAGCTTAGTGGTTCTTGTGGATATATCTGATTATTTTCTCATTTTTTGTATAGCTTTTAAAATATGTACACGTTTTATTGTTAAATTATATTATGTAGATATGTTAAATTTTAATACTGGAACCATTACAATTCAAAATCAAAGCCTGATTAATTTAAAAGCTATGATAAGTTTAAAATGTAAAAAAAAATAATTTAATCATCCTCATTTCTAACCGACGTTCCTAAAAAGGACGGAGGATTTATAGTAGATGTCTTTTTTTTATTGGTTTTAACTGTTTTGATTTAGCTAAGTAAAATTGCTAAATGTATTATTATTAATTTATTACTTTTAGGTAGTGGAAATGTCCGTGACCTTTTATTCTATCTATATTCAGTTTATAACGATTACAAAGCCTATTGTCGTCTTTGAATAGATACGATCCCATCAAAATATCAAAATTAATAAAGCCCATTAACGTTTATTTAAGAAGTAAAGTCAATTTTATGCCTATCATAAGCCAATGATGTCATAAAAGTCACCGAAATCCCCCAAAGTCTTGATTGAATTCGATAAAGTTTACGAGTATTTGGTCGTAGACACGTCGTCTTAGAAAACACTTATAATATAATCTAGGGGTAATAAATGTACATTAGGACAAAAATATTGCCATCCACGTAATGGTTCGAAACGGTAATAATATGTGTGTTTTGTTTAGTTTTATGAATATTTCAATGCCTCAGGGGGAGGTGGGAGCAGTCGGTATAGAAATATTTATGTATTTTTATTTTTCGTTGTTATATCTAAGCTTTAAAAGTAGGAATTAGTAATAGATATTTAATGGAATAAATTCGATTCATGATTTTCTTTAAAAATCTTAATATATATATATAAATCTCGTGTCACAATGTTTGTCCTCAATGGACTCTTAAACCACTTAACCGATTATAATAAAATTCGCACACCATGTGCAGTTCGATCCAACTTGAGAGATAGGATAGTTTTTATGAAAAAAAACTTAAACATGTAGGTACCACGGGCGAAGCCGGGGCGAACCTCTAGTGAGACTATAATATCCTGAATGTGCTGAGCGTATGTCCTTATATGACTCGGGAAAATACTGTTGCAATCCTTTTTTGTGGGCATAGTTGGCCGATCGTTAACTATGTCACAGTTTTATCACAAAAATCAAGCCGAGGTAATAAAATAAAGTTTCAATAACAATAACTAGAGGTTAACTAGAGGCACTTCTAAAATACCAACATATTATGAAGCAGCTCCATTTTCCCTGTTTCAATGCTGGAATAATTAAATAACAGTGGAGAAAATATAATATAAAAGTAAATATGTATTAACATCCACACCTGAGACCATATTATTATCTTAATCTTAAGTAAAAAATTTATAAGATTGTAGAGAAAGCCGGGGACTTTCTTATTTCCTATTAAATGGAAATGTACGTACAAAGGAACACTTACCAGGCTTATGTACTAAATAAGTCTAGCAAAGATAGCTTTTAAGGAATGTGTGGGTATATTTTTCTTTATAAGGATCAAATTAGCTACGCTATCAATCTATAAAACTTCCGAAAATTTTTCGCGTCGTCACTTTGAGTGAACATGGGTTCTTTCTCATTCATAAATTCTGCAAAAAATACAAATTCTTTTAACTTTTCCTCCAAGAATATGTAATATGTAGTAATAATATGTAGGTATTGGCTTTTTTTGACGATAGGAAAATCTTGAATATAATTTTAATAATCGTAAGATTTATAATGGGTACTTTATGTTGGAAAATTACACTTTTTAGGGTTCCGTACCTCAAAAGGAAAAAACGGAACCCTTATAGGATCACTTTGTTGTCCGTCTGTCCGTCCGTCCGTCCGTCCGTCCGTCCGTCCGTCTGTCAAGACCCTTTTTCTCAGGAACGCGTGGAGGTATGAAGCTGAAATTTATATCAATTACTCAGGTCTACTGTCCCTTGAAGCTGTGAAAAAATCAAACTTCTAAACCAACGCAATCAAAAGATACAGCCGTTTATGCCGCAAATTTTCGACACTTGCAAGGGAATCAAAACCTACAGGGTGCTTCCCGTGAACTCAGAATCTTGAAATTTGGTACGAAGCAACGTCTTATAGTATAGATAAAGGAAAAATTACGAAAACCATAAGTTTTTAGTTACATCACATAATATATATTTTTTTAATAATTTTAAACTTACTACCCATTTCCTCATAAACGCGTAGAGGTATTAAATTGAAATTCATACCAAATACTCAGGTCTATAATACCTTTAAGCTGTAATAAAATCAAACTTCTATGTCAACGCAATCAAAAGAAACAGCAATTTAAGCTGCATATTTTGAAACTCGCAAGTACTCGCAAGGGAATCAAAACCTAAAGGGTACTTCCAGTCGACCTAGAATCTTGAAATTTGGCATGAAGCAACGTTTTATAGCACACATAAAGGAAAAATTCCGAAAACCTTAAATTTTTAGTTACATTACAAAATATATATTTATTTTTTAATAAATATAAACTTATTACTTTTTTCCTCGTGAACGCGTGAGTCGTGACTCGATTGTCGTAATGAACGAACTTTGTAAACCTTGCAGGTTTTTACGGAACCCTCGGTGCGCGAGTCCGACTCGCACTTGGCCGGTTTTTTATAGGAATGTTGTAATAACAGTACTATATTGCAAATTTTTTTATTAGACTTGTACAGACGCGATGCCAATTTTGGGATCTGCATAATAAATCGTTGTCCGAGTCATATATCAAATTCAATATGAAACAGGATCGCAATATTGCTTATTGTACAATAGTATGTATATTTTTATTTAAAAACTACAACAGAAGAGATAAAAATTTATATTATTTTATTATATTATGGATATAATATATACTCTATATAAATACAGATATTTATTTATTTATTTTACTTGGAGCACCAACAGCTTATACAAACAAGATATATGTAGCAGTTAAAGATAAATACATTAAGCCAATTAATATTTAAAGAAATAAATGCATAAATATTGAATGATGGATAAGTATTGCTTCAGTTTTTATAAATTTAAAAACAATATAGAATTAATAAAATTTAGCGTAGTAGAGCGTAGAGATCTCAAGTGGATTTTATTTCTTCAATTCTAGTATGTTCCTATAGTTTTAATTTATAGAGTTACAGTACTTAGTAATGCGCAACTTGATTCGATTAAACTTAGTAAAACGCAACTTGATTCGCAATTTCCTTACGTAGTAAGTTTCGTTGTTCTAATTGAAAATACTATTACTATCTAAATATTTTGTGTAATTGTATACTTTAAAACTTATTTTTCGCATGCTGTGTTTACCTATAAGTGTTTTTTTACATTGATCTTATATGTGAATTTTGATATTTTTTATGTAATGTAAACAAACGTTGGTAGACCAAAAAAAAATAAAAAAAAAAATAAAAAAAAATAATAAATATATAAAAATAACTAAAGAATATTTATGCAATGTGTATCTTTTGGCGATAGTCTAATTACGGATTAAAACTATTGGACCAATACAGCTGATAATAATGTACATATTAAATATTGAGTGTTTTCTGCTCATAGATAAATACATTATATTCTGCAAGGACGATAGGATCCTTGCAACAATAAAGGAATTATAAGCTTGATTTGAAATGTCAATAATCGATTAATGTTGTAATCTACAAAGCTGCTACCTAATAAAACAGACAATAATATCAGTCAACAAAGTTGTTGATCTTTCATTAAAATATTCTGTATAGGTACCTATATACAGTACTCCCAAACTGATAATGCGCATAGAAAAATTCGTCACTGTTCGGCAACTGTCATATTCCCCGAGCCTCCGAAGACGATATGTGTATAGAGTGGTTAAATGTATTTTCTTCGTGCATAGTTTATTAGAATTATGAGTTTTATTGTGATTTTATGGTAAAAGAGATAAGTAACGAAATTTGTTTCGATAATTAAATGTAAGTTAATAGCGAGGATAAGCCACACGATTGCGAATATATATTTGTTGTATTGATTTACTTGGAAAATTCTATACTTAGAACTATTAAAGCGTCTTACTGAAGCTGGCGTAATGATGGATGTATGGAAGGTTAAAATAAGACAAAGTTTATATTAAAAAAAATGATTTTCAAACACTGGTTTACATTTAAATTGTAGAAATCTAATCATTAAAATCTCAGTCCAAAGGATTTACAGAATCAGGGATTATCTCTATTTCTGATATCGTAGAATGATCAGAACTTTCATTATGCTCTTATTAATTTTCACTATCCCCACTGCTATCTGCTACCTGTGTAAATAATCATTTTATTGGAAAATTGTGATTCAAATTTGAAACAAAACTAAGAAGGGTATGTAACAGCAGCTCTATATAATTCCATACAGAGATAATACGTGCGGTCACCACCCATATATAAAGACGACTGACGGATTTTTGAATTTTTTGACTGACAGGCTTCCGTCACCAACCACCCGAATTGTTTTCGATTGTGTATGACTCTGAATTGACTCCTATTTCTTTCGAACAAGGTGCAAGATGCAAGTGCATTGTTTAGGGCACTTACGATTCAATGATTCGGGGTGATTCGGGTGTTTCTGGAAATACGATAATTAGCGAAGATCTGCATGCGCATTATTAATTTTGGAGCACTGTACTAAACATTTTGCGTTCTTGGAAATGATTGTCACAAGTTTGCCGAACATTTGATGGATAACAGTCGTAAATTATGTTTACGTAAATTTAATAGAATTTATGTGACATATTATACTTTTTTTCTATTAGGAAAATTTATTTCGTGTTTTTTTTTTATAATATCTTGTTGCGGAATTAAATATTTTTTTCATACTTATTTTAACTAAAGTGCATCGATCGGTGATAGCAAGCTTATAAATCTCATAACACATTGTTATTGTTCACAGGCGAAGTGATGGACCTAATGGCTCTCGTGGGGTCAGCAGTGAACTTCGTGCTGTACTGCAGCATGAGTCGCCAGTTCCGATCCACATTCACGCGCCTCGCGAGGAAGGTCCTCTCCATCCCGCCGCGGACGGAGAGGGAACCGCTCACGACGACGTCCACCGTGAAAGCGTAGCGTCAGCGCAGCGCAGCCACTTTAGCTGCGAGCGTATAATAATATAATTATACACCATTTCCCTAAAGGGCTCCAAATTGAACGATTATTCTAGTCATCTCGGTTTAAGTAAGCCACTTTCGTATGAAACACATCTCTCATTGAATTCCATTTGCATAAAGTTCTCGATTGACTACATAAACACGAATCCAGCTCATATATCCATTTCTATGAAAATGAGGTTCGCACTATCTTAAATGTGCCGTATAATATTATTGATGTGTAGTATGTACGTATTGTAATATAATGTTCTTGAATAATTTAATTAGCTACGAATAATGCGACGAACATTGTAATTAACAAGGTTTAATGAATGGTGCTTACTCATAACATGTAAAAGTTAGTTATTTAATAATATTATCTTTATGAGTCGCCGTCATACTTAACGAGCAATTGTTTATTATATATACATAAAATAGAATTAGTAATAGGCAATCGGTAAATTGGGCCAATTGTTTGCCAGGGTACGGATGTACAATATTAAGTATTTTTCATCTACTAAAACAAATTAATAGGCCTGTATATGGAAAATATAAAAAGAAAACGAGCATAAGGAGGTCGGCGTGATTTTGTTGAAAGTGACTTTTTTGGTACGAATAAAATATATTGATGACGTGTTATACTAATTCTTCATGTTTATGCAAAAATAAGTATTTGTAAAAATCCTTTATAATAAACAGAGTAACCAATCAACTGACAATTAAAAGTTTTACTTGGTATTCATCAGGGGTGGGTCGTCGAAGTTAAGTGTTTCAATTATGAAAGTCGCTTATGATCGAGGTATGTAATTTACGTATTCAATGACAGTTGATGGTTATGTTGACCCAAATCATTAATTTTAGAAGTAATTATGTATCTGTTTTTGGGGGTTCGTTTGCCCTGTAAGTGGATCTCTTCATTAGTAAAATATTTTACTTAAAACCGAAGAAGTTAGATAGTAATATTAAATTGAGAGCACGTCTTTCTGTAGCCTCAGACAATTAAGCTCCTGACGAGCCCGCCACAGCAATCGAATTTATTGGACTCTGTCTGTTTTCATAACACTGCAATATTTTATTACTTCTATATACTTTTAGGAGCTCTAATATATGTGTTACTCGAGATTCTCTTGTTATCTCGAGTAACACAGCCTTTGGAGTGCCAAGAGCGAGTGGAGTGGTCATTTGGAGCGTCAAAACGAATAACGTGAAATATAGCACCTAGTCGTTGATTAAACATGAATGTTAAAGCAGAAATCAGTGTTATTGAAAAATATGGTAACTACAGCTAAGTACAACTTGTTAAAAATGGTATGACTCAATGGAACAAAGGGCGCCACTAGACTTTCGGCTCTACCCTCAATAAAAGCAAGGGCCAACGCTTCACAAACGTAATACCTGATGGTGCATTTACACATTCGTGTACTCCACTTTCTCATTCGACAAAATATTCGTATACGAGTGTTGTCACAAACCACTATTCCCACATTCGTCTTCCCTTTGATCACACCTGGAAACGAATACGCGAATGTCAAAGTGAATAGCGAGTGCACTGTTTTAAAGCGTGTTTTTATTTGTTTCGATCATCAACTACGCTCGTTGCACGAGTGTGTAAATGCACCCGATGTGAGTCTGGGAATGGGATACCAATCGATTCTCCGTCGGGGATTTTAATCAGACATTTGTTGGTCAATATCCTTTAACGAACATAATTAAAAAATTGATCAATAAAATCTAATTGAGATACGGAAGACACGATGTCTATTTTAGAAACAATCATGTCATGTAATATAATAGGAATTTACAAAATTGCTCTGAGTCGTACATAATAAGAATTTTATTTGTTATTGTTTCGCTTTTAACATAAAATAAAATGTAATATGTTAACTTAACCTTTTACAAAGTTAGGTTGTCTATATAGACTAGAGTAGATAATTTTTGAAACAAAATAAAATCGCAGTCGGATGAAACCCATTAGAAAAGGAGGGGAATATGATGAAAATAAAAGGAAAAATAAATTACGGTCAATCCGAGTTCGGGAAGTGGGAGGGGGGAGCTTTTAAGAGAAGAAAATGGTTTCTCTCGATTTCCGACAAAACTACAAGTCCTACGGAAAAAAGTTCAATGGCAAATTTGTAGGTAATAAAAAGTTCTACAACTTTTGTATTCACAATTTTTTC